>SSSL01000546.1:0-18145 GCA_008086715.1 Sitobion miscanthi
TTCCCCGGTCTTCCTTGCATCGGGCCTTCGGTCTTTGTTCGGAGGTTGGAGGGCGATGTTGGCCCTCTCTGGTCGCTTGTTGTTGACCCGCCGGTGTTTGGTTTTGTACAGTTTGCCTTCTGTGCCTCCCCCGTTGGCCGGAACCGGAGTTCCGTTTCCGGTCGGCACACGCCGCGTGGTGGAGGTGGGGGTAGGTCTCTGCCGACCAACCTAACCTAACCTAACCTAACCTAACCTAACCTAACCTAACCTAACCTAACCTAACCTAACCTAACCTAACCTAACCTACCTGCCGCGACGCCGCCATCGTTTATTGATTTAAAGGAAACAATATTATACATACGTGGGGGGTAGACGGGACAATACCCCGACTTACCCCCCGATTTACATGACATTTTATTAGTTTACAGTTTGTGTGTTCGGCGCCTTCCTCCTCTTCTAGAGCCGACCGTAGTCCGCCGCTCTGGATCGCCCGTTCTGGTGCTCCACACTCCGGTATGGTCTGTCCCCTCCCGTGGTGCCACGATGGTTTGGTGATGGAGTGCGTGGTCGGTGGCACCTCCGACGTTTTCCTCGGTTCCGAGGCGTTCGAACGCGTCCTCCATCTTGTGTTCTGCTTTCTCTTCGCCGGGAGTCGCTGGCGGCGGTCCGGATCGGCAATCCTGCCGATCTTTTACGCTTGCTGCGTGGACCGCTCAGGCGCTGGACTGCTCCTCACGTTCGTCAGCTTCTTTCGCCGACATGATGGCTTCGACCATGTTGATCAACTCTTGTCGATTGACGCGAGCCTGTTCGACGAGTCTTGACCGGGCTGATGGGTCGTCCGTAGGTCGTCGGATAGAGGGCCGCACAGGATTTCCTGCACGTCCCCGGCCTCAGGTGGGCGTCGGAGAATCCTGGTCAGTACGGCGCGCGGTCGTCTACCCATCTCGGACACGCGAACAGGGTGTGTTCCGCCGTGTCGTTCGGGTTCATCATGCATAGCAGCAGTAGCTGTCGTCGGCCCGCTCCCTGTCGTACAGATACCTACGGAAGCACCCATGTCCGGACAGTGCCTGGGTCAGGTGTACGTCAACCCGAGTGGTGGTCTTGCCAGCCAGCGACCTACGTCGGGGAGCAGCCTGTGAGTCCACCTGCCGTTTGGAGAGCGGTCCCATCTGGTTTGCCACGCTCTGACGACTGATGGCCCTTTCTTGCGCTTTGATGCCGCTTTTGGGCGTCGTGTCGTCCTGGTCGTCGAGGCGCTGGCGTATCCTGGCCCTCTCATTGGCTACGATGTCGGCTGGGACCATAGACGCGAGCAGTGAGGACGCGTCGGCCGATACGGTGCGGTAGGCTCGCGTTGTGCGGATGGCGACGGACCGCTGTGCCCTTGCCATCTGATTCCGGTTTTTTGCCGTTTTCGTTCCTTGGGTGGCCCAGATTGCAGCCGCGTATAGCATCTTGCTGTTGGCCACTGTTCCCAGGAGGGCTCTCTTACTCTGCGAGGGTCCGCCGATGTTGGCATCAGCCTCCCTATTGCGCGCGCCGACTCGGATGCCTTGGCCGACGCCTGGTGGACGTGAGTTGTAAATAACAGCGCGTGTCCAGCTCGACCCCGAGGTATCGCATGGTCCGTTTGACGGGCACCGCGTGCCCTTCGACGGTGAGCTCCGGGTCGTTGAACAGGTGTTTCTCCTGGTCAGGACTATTGCCTCGGTTTTGGCCGGAGCTAGTTGGAGGCCGTTGGTGTTCATCCAGTTTGCGACCGCCCCGAGAACCGGTTTCATCAGCGTGGGGCAGACTCGCCGCTCCGCGAGATGCCCAGAACACAGACGTCCGTCCGCGAACGCCACTAGTTGTACGCCGTGGGGCGTTTCCATGTCGAGGAGTTCGTCGTAGAAGACGTTCCAGAGGGCTGGTCCGAGGACCGAGCCTTGGGGAACGCCGCACGTGGTGCTTCGCCGGAGGAGAGTCTGGCCTACCAGTATGTGCCGATCCTGGAGGTAGGACCTGATGAGCCGTACGAGGTAGGGAGGAACGTTTTTTCTCTGCGGAGTGCGGCGTCTATCATTATCCATGGCGCGGTGTTAAAGGCGTTCTTTACGTCCAAAGAGACTGCCACGCACAGGTCTCGGTGCTGAACGGCCCCGAGGGCGGCGCCGTAGGCCGTCTTCAATAATCGCTCGATCGCGTCCTCCGTCGACCAACGCGTCGAAAGCCGTACTGGTTTGGCGATCGGAGACCGGTGCTGTCGAGGTGCTCGTCAAGCCGCGTGAGGATGAGCCGCTCCAGTAGCTTGCCTGACGAGTCTAGCATGCACAAGGCCTGTAGCTGACGGTTCGGATACCGGTTTTCCGGGGCCTTTGTGCAGGAGCACGAGTCTGGACTCTTTCCATCGAGGTGGGAAGGTGCTGTGGGCCAAGCAGCTGTTGAATGCGCTGAGGAGCACTTGTGGCCTGAGGAGGGCGACTTTCGCCAGGACCTCGTTCGGTATGCCATCCGGTCCGGTAGCCTTGCCAGGTGGGAGCCTCTTGGCTGCCGCGCATAGTTCGGCGGCTGTAAATTCAGTTGTCGGCGGGTCTTCGTCGGCGTCTCTCGTGTTAGAGGCACGCGGGACCAGTCGGTCGCCGGTGGGTTGGGAAACAAATGATCTGCGATCTCCGACTCCTTGCCTCTGGCTTCCATTCCCGGGCGGTGCCGGCCTATTCGTTTGGTGACGACCCTGTATGGGAGTCCCCATGGGTCGGAATCCACCGCTGCGCACAGGTCGGACCAGCTTTTGGCCTGGGAGCTCTGATCGTTAGTCGCAGTTCTTTTCTCTTTGCCCTGTAGGCGGCCCGTAAGAGATCCAACTGGTCAGGTGGGTCGTGCCTGCGACCTGCCCTTTGGAGTTTCCTTAGGGAACCTAACCAACCTAACCTAACCTAACCTAACTAACCTACCTAACCTAACCTTTTTTTTTTTTTTTTTTTTTTTTTTTTTTTTTTCCAGTTTTGAACGACGGGACGGCGGCGCGCGGGAATTGCTTTCGCATTACTTCCGCGACGCCGCCATCGTTTATTAAATTTAAAATAACAATACATTTGAATTTAATAATTTTGACTACATTTGTTTGTTTGGCCCTTAATGGGTGAACATTTAAACTATTTAAATAACATTTATAGAAAGAATACATTGGTGGCTTAAGGCCCGCTGGTCGCATTGGTAGACTTCTCGACCCGGCTATTGCTGCCCGCCAGTCTTGAAGTCTCGTTCTTTGTTGTTCTCGTGCCCGGCTTGTTAGCCAGCCGGCCTCGAGTCACGTGCGTGGCGAGTTCTCCCTTGATGTTGTGGAGTTCGCCTCCCTCCGGTGGTGGTTTGCCAGTTTTCCTTCTGTTCCTCCGTTGATGTCGTGCTGCTCCGTAGTTGGTTGACCGGTCTGCGGTTTCCTGAGGGGTTCTGACTAACGGCCTTTCACAACAATCGCGATCGCCCGGACGTGCACCGAACGTCCGTGGGCGTCCTACTAGTGCCCCGGGGCTCGCCTGCGGCAAGGGGCGCGCGGGGCCTTTTCGGATGTTGTTACTCAGCCGCTTCGTTTACTAACCTCTGGGTCCCCGTCTAACCTTCCCGGTCTTCCTTGCGTCGGGCCTTCGGTCTTTGTTCGGTGGTTGGAGGGCGATGTTGGCCCTCTCTGGTCGCTGTTGTTGACCCGCCGGTGTTTGGTTTTGTACAGTTTGCCTTCTGTGCCTCCCCCGTTGGCCGGAACCGGAGTTCCGTTTCCGGTCGGCACCGCGTGGAGGTGGGGGTAGGTCTCTGCCGACCACCTAACCTAACCTAACCTAACCTAACTAACCTACCTAACCTAACCTAACCTAACCTAACCTAACCTAACCTAACCTAACTACCCTAACCTAACCTAACCTAACCTACCTAACCTAACCTAACCAACCTAAAAAACCTAACCAACCTACCTAACCTAACCTAACCTAACCTAACCTAACCTAACCTAACCTAACCTAACCTAACCTAACCTAACCTAACCTAACCTAACCTAACCTAACCTAACCTAACCTAACCTAACCTAACCTAACCTAACCTAACCTAACCTAACCTAACCTAACCTAACCTAACCTAACCTAACCTAACCTAACCTAACCTAACCTAACCTTTTTTTTTTTTTTTTTTTTTTTTTTTGTTTTGAACCGACGGCGCCGCGGGAAGTGCTTCGCATTACTGCCGCGACGCCGCCATCGTTTATTGATTTAAAGGAAACAATATTATACATACGTGGGGGGTAGACGGGACAATACCCCGACTTACCCCCCGATTTACATGACATTTTATTAGTTTACAGTTTGTGTGTTCGGCGCCTTCCTCCTCTTCTAGAGCCGACCGTAGTCCGCCGCTCTGGATCGCCCGTTCTGGTGCTCCACCTCCGGTATGGTCTGTCCCCTCCTGGTGCCACGATGGGTTGGTGATGGAGTGACGTGGTCGTTGGCACCTCCTACGTACCTAACCTAACCTAACCTAACCTAACCTAACCTAACCTAACCTAACCTAACCTAACCTAACCTTTCCGTTTTGAACCGACGGCGCCGCGGGAATTGCTTTCGCATTACTTCCGCGACGCCGCCATCGTTTATTAAATTTAAAATAACAATACATTTGAATTTAATAATTTTGACTACATTTGTTTGTTTGGCCCTTAATGGGTGAACATTTAAACTATTTAAATAACATTTATAGAAAGAATACATTGGTGGCTTAAGGCCCGCTGGTCGCATTGGTAGACTTCTCGACCCGGCTATTGCTGCCCGCCAGTCTTGAAGTCTCGTTCTTTGTTGTTCTCGGCCCGGCTTGTTAGCCAGCCGGCCTCGAGTCACGTGCGTGGCGAGTTCTCCCTTGATGTTGTGGAGTTCGCCTCCCTCCGGTGGTGGTTTGCCAGTTTTCCTTCTGTTCCTCCGTTGATGTCGTGCTGCTCCGTAGTTGGTTGACCGGTCTGCGGTTCCTGAGGGGTTCTGACTAACGGCCTTTCACAACAATCGCGATCGCCCGGACGTGCACCGAACGTCCGTGGGCGTCCTACTAGTGCCCCGGGGCTCGCCTGCGGCAAGGGGCCGCGCGGGGCCTTTTCGGATGTTGTTACTCAGCCGCTTCGTTTACTAACCTCTGGGTCCCCGTCTAACCTTCCGGTCTTCCTTGCGTCGGGCCTTCGGTCTTTGTTCGGTGGTTGGAGGGCGATGTTGGCCCTCTCTGGTCGCTGTTGTTGACCCGCCGGTGTTTGGTTTTGTACAGTTTGCCTTCTGTGCCTCCCCCGTTGGCCGGAACCGGAGTTCCGTTTCCGGTCGGCACCGCGTGGAGGTGGGGGTAGGTCTCTGCCGACCAACCTAACCTAACCTAACCTAACCTAACCTAACCTAACCTAACCTAACCTAACCTAACCTAACCTAACCTAACCAACCTAACCTAACCTAACCTAACCTAACCTAACCTAACCTACCTAACCTACCTAACCTAACCTAACCTAACCTAACCTAACCTACCTAACCTAACCTAACCTAACCTAACCTAACCTAACCTTTTTTTTTTTTTTTTTTTTCAGTTTTGAACCGACGGCGCCGCGGGAAGTGCTTTCGCATTACTGCCGCGACGCCGCCATCGTTTATTGATTTAAAGGAAACAATATTATACATACGTGGGGGGTAGACGGGACAATACCCCGACTTACCCCCCGATTTACATGACATTTTATTAGTTTACAGTTTGTGTGTTCGGCGCCTTCCTCCTCTTCTAGAGCCGACCGTAGTCCGCCGCTCTGGATCGCCCGTTCTGGTGCTCCACACTCCGGTATGGTCTGTCCCCTCCCGTGGTGCCACGATGGGTTGGTGATGGAGTGACGTGGTCGGTGGCACCTCCGACGTTTTCCTCGGTTCCGAGGCGTTCGAACGCGTCCTCCATCTTGTGTTCTGCTTTCTGCGCCGGGAGTCGCTGGCGGCGGTCCGGATCGGCAATCCTGCCGATCTTTTACGCTTGCTGCGTGGACCGCTCAGGCGCTGGACTGCTCCTCACGTTCGTCAGCTTCTTTCGCCGACATGATGGCTTCGACCATGTTGATCAACTCTTGTCGATTGACGCGAGCCTGTTCGACGAGTCTTGACCGGGCTGATGGGTCGTCCGGTAGGTCGTCGGATAGAGGGCCGCACAGGATTTCCTGCACGTCCCCGGCCTCAGGTGGGCGTCGGAGAATCCTGGTCAGTACGGCGCGGTCGTCTACCCACCTCGGACACGCGAACAGGGTGTGTTCCGCCGTGTCGTTCGGGTTCATGCAATAGCAGCAGTAGCTGTCGTCGGCCCGCTCCCTGTCGTACAGATACCTACGGAAGCACCCATGTCCGGACAGTGCCTGGGTCAGGTGGTACGTCAACCCGAGTGGTGGTCTTGCCAGCCAGCGACCTACGTCGGGGAGCAGCCTGTGAGTCCACCTGCCGTTTGGAGAGCGGTCCCATCTGGTTTGCCACGCTCTGACGCTGATGGCCCTTTCTTGCGCTTTGATGCCGCTTTTGGGCGTCGTGTCGTCCTGGTCGTCGAGGCGCTGGCGTATCCTGGCCCTCTCATTGGCTACGATGTCGGCTGGGACCATAGACGCGAGCAGTGAGGACGCGTCGGCCGATACGGTGCGGTAGGCTCGCGTTGTGCGGATGGCGACGGACCGCTGTGCCCTTGCCATCTGATTCCGGTTTTTTGCCGTTTTCGTTCCTTGGGTGGCCCAGATTGCAGCCGCGTATAGCATCTTGCTGTTGGCCACTGTTCCCAGGAGGGCTCTCTTACTCTGCGAGGGTCCGCCGATGTTGGGCATCAGCCTCCCTATTGCGCGCGCCGACTCGGATGCCTTGGCCGACGCCTGGTGGACGTGAGTTGTAAATAACAGGCGCGTGTCCAGCTCGACCCCGAGGTATCGCATGGTCCGTTTGACGGGCACCGCGTGCCCTTCGACGGTGAGCTCCGGGTCGTTGAACAGGTGTTTCCTGGTCAGGACTATTGCCTCGGTTTTGGCCGGAGCTAGTTGGAGGCCGTTGGTGTTCATCCAGTTTGCGACCGCCCCGAGAACCGGGTTCATCAGCGTGGTGGCAGACTCGCCGCTCCGCGAGATGCCCAGAACACAGACGTCGTCCGCGAACGCCACTAGTTGTACGCCGTGGGGCGTTTCCATGTCGAGGAGTTCGTCGTAGAAGACGTTCCAGAGGGCTGGTCCGAGGACCGAGCCTTGGGGAACGCCGCACGTGGTGCTTCGCCGGAGGAGAGTCTGGCCTACCAGTATGTGCCGATCCTGGAGGTAGGACCTGATGAGCCGTACGAGGTAGGGAGGAACGTTTTTTCTTCTGCGGAGTGCGGCGTCTATCATTATCCATGGCGCGGTGTTAAAGGCGTTCTTTACGTCCAAAGAGACTGCCACGCACAGGTCTCGGTGCTGAACGGCCCCGAGGGCGGCGCCGTAGGCCGTCTTCAATAATCGCTCGATCGCGTCCTCCGTCGACCAACCGCGTCGAAAGCCGTACTGGTTTGGCGATCGGAGACCGGTGCTGTCGAGGTGCTCGTCAAGCCGCGTGAGGATGAGCCGCTCCAGTAGCTTGCCTGACGAGTCTAGCATGCACAAAGGCCTGTAGCTGGACGGTTCGGATACCGGTTTTCCGGGGCCTTTGTGCAGGAGCACGAGTCTGGACTCTTTCCATCGAGGTGGGAAGGTGCTGTGGGCCAAGCAGCTGTTGAATGCGCTGAGGAGCACTTGTGGCCTGAGGAGGGCGACTTTCGCCAGGACCTCGTTCGGGATGCCATCCGGTCCGGTAGCCTTGCCAGGTGGGAGCCTCTTGGCTGCCGCGCATAGTTCGGCGGCTGTAAATTCAGTTGTCGGCGGGTCTTCGTCGGCGTCTCTCGGTGTTAGAGGCACGCGGGACCAGTCGGTCGCCGGTGGGTTGGGAAACAAATGATCTGCGATCTCCGACTCCTTGCCTCTGGCTTCCATTCCCGGGCGGTGCCGGCCTATTCGTTTGGTGACGACCCTGTATGGGAGTCCCCATGGGTCGGAATCCACCGCTGCGCACAGGTCGGACCAGCTTTTGGCCTGGGAAGCTCTGATCGTTAGTCGCAGTTCTTTTCTCTTTGCCCTGTAGGCGGCCCGTAAGAGATCCAACTGGTCAGGTGGGTCGTGCCTGCGACCTGCCCTTTGGAGTTTCCTTAGGGCTTTTCCGAAGTCCTCGCGGAGTAGCGCGATGTCTCGATTCCACCAGTGGACGTTTCTTCGACCGGCTGGAGGTGCTGCCCTCGGTGGCATGCACGAGTCGCAGGCTGACGAGAGGTAGTTGACCAGTTGATCGGCGGCTTCGTTGGCCGATGTGGTTCCATCGTATTGTGGGAGGGGTGCTTCTGACAGGTGTGACGCTAGTGCTTCGACGTCGAGCCGTCTGTAGGACCATCCCCTGAGGTGTTCTGGGGGTTCTTCTGTGGCGGCTTGGCTGTCGAGTGTGTACGTTATGTAGCGGTGATCGCTAGCCGAGGCCACTTCGTCCATTACTCTCCAGCCTGTCAGAGTGAGTGGGGGTTGGATTCGGTGGAACGTGACGTCGATTACCGACTCAGCATTAATTCTGCGGTAAGTGGGCGTGTTACCGACGTTTCCAGCGATCAGTTCCAGGCTGGCTGCCAAGTCGGCTAGCCGGTTGCCTCTTGCGTCGTTCCTCGCTGAGCCCCACTCCTGGGACCAAGCGTTGTAGTCGCCTCCGAGGATGACCGAGCAGTGCGGGTCGACTGAGCGGACGGACTGTTCGACGTCACCCAGGAAGTTTTCGAAGTTGACTTCAGTGTCGTTCCGGGATAAGTAGCAGCTGTAAATCCTGACACTCCGTGACTGGATCCATGCGAAGCCGCGGCCCGAACCTGTCGAGTCGGGTGCAAAGTCGGCGTTGGCCGTCAGTACGACTGCGCATGTGCGGTCTGAACTGACCGTCCATCTGGCGTCCCGAGTAGGGCTCCAGTTTTGCTCTGAGATCAGGAGGACTTGGGCGCCGATCGCCGCGGCAGTCTGCGTTGCCAGACTCTGAGCCGTGGCGCTCCGTTGTAGGTTTATTTGGAGGACGTTCATCATTTGCGGTTGTTAGAGGCGTTCATCTCGGCGATGGCTTTTCGTCGGGCCGCGCAAGCCCCGGAGCCGGGCTTGTGAGGTATTCTAGGGGCCTTCATGCGGTCGCACGCGACGCAGTGGTCTTCGCCCTTTTCGCAGGTGGCCTGGGTGTGGCCGTTTTCGCCGCATCGTCTGCAGGCGTGCGACAGATCGGGTCCGGTGCACTGGCGCGTGGAGTGGCCGAAGCCGTGGCACTGGTAGCACTTTGCTGGTTCCTGTCTGCGCGGCCTCACGCGACATTGCGTCCAACCAACTCGGATGAAGGTCAGTGTTCGGCTGATTTCGATAGGGACAGTGGCGGTGGCCATTTGGCGGCCTTCGCGAGTGGCCCACAGACCGGTTATGCTAATCTCGTTTTCGGAGGGAAGTTGGTCGTCGCGTATGGCCTTACGAATGGCCGTGAGGACTTCTTCCTTCGTTGCCACTTCGTCGAGGTCGGTGATCTCGACTTCGGCTGTGTGGCGGAGCCTGGTGACCACGGATCCTGTCATGCTTTCGGCGAGTTTGTCGCGGATGACGGAGGTGGCCGCTGTGGCCTTGGCGCCTTTCGTCAATTCGACGAGGAGGTCGCCTTTGAGGGTCTTTCTCATGGCCGTCACGTGCGTGCCCATGGCCTCGAAGTCGATGGCCGTGCCCCTGACTGCCCGCAGGGTGTCAGCGTACGTCATGCCTTCGGACACTTTGACGAGCAAGGCGGCTGGTCTCTGGACGTTTTTCCTGGGCGGCTGCGGTCTCGAGGCGGGTGGCTTTCTTGTTGCCTTCTCGACCAGAGTGAAAGGCGCTTCTTCGGGTTCGGTCCGGTGATTTTCGGGCAGTTTGGTTGGCTCGGCTGGCGGGGTTGTCTTGTCCCGCGCGGTGGGTGCGCCCGTGGGGGTTCGGTTGTCCGTTGCCTTTTTGGCGGCCTTGCCTCTCCTGGACCTGCGCCTGGAAGCTGACGGGTTGTTGTTTGAGGCGTTGGAGGCTGTTGCTGCCTTTGGTGCCTGAGGTGCGTTGTTGAGGTCCGTCGGTGGGTGTAGGTCTGTGCTGGTGGCAGCGTCTCTTCTTATAGGTTGGTGCTGGTGGCTAGAGGCTGCGGAAGCTCGCTCCGTCGTGAGGTGGTGCAGGGCCTTGCAGACCTGCTCGAGGGCCTTTGCGACCTTCGACATGCACGCGCCGATCTGGTCTTCGTGGTAGAACTCGTCTGCGAGGCCTTCGACGAGATCGCATGCGTACTTGGTGGCCGCGGCCGCGGCGCCGAGTAGGCTGTCGTTGTCGATGTTGGTCGGCACCACGGGTTTGGTGGCGGGCTTCTTCGCGGTTGTCTTGTCGGGCTTCTTCTTTGAGGTCGGTTCTTCAGTTGAGCTGGAGCCCTTCCTTTTCTGTTTCGGGTTGGTGTCCGTTTCCATGTCCCAGCTATCGGGAACTGAGGGCGGCATGGCTACCTACGCTGAAAAAGCGGGGTCGCGAGGGCCAGGGGAAAAAAAAAAAAAAAAAAAAAAAAAAAAAAAAAAAAAAAAAAAAAAAAAAAAAAAAAAAAAAAAAAAAAAATTTGGGGGGGATTTTCGTTTTTTCTGTAGGGGGGACCTCGTCCGGGAGTTGCCTATAGGCCTTGCGCCCGATTCCTGGGTTCGAGGGACCTTTGTAGCCGGAGTTACGGGCGTTTTTTGAAAACGGGGTGAGGGGAAAACTTTCACGTGGGGGAGGGGGCCGATGCCCCGGTCACGGGTCTGTTTTCCGCAGCGCTCTCCGTGCGCTGGTTCTCACACACCGGCGTTTTCGAATTTTCTGATTTTTGGTGACCGACGCGATCGCGGTGGCAAAATCCGAGATCGACCGACCCGATAGGGGTGGCAGAATCCGTTATCACGGCGTACGGAGCCGCCTGATAGTGCGGGCGGCCGTGTTATTCTTACGGGGTAATTTCTGAGTGGACTCACCTGGGTCCAGGTGGACGGAATTGCCCGCTCGGGGTCTCGTTAGATCGGGCTCGACGAGGCGGACCGGATCAGCTGATGAGCCAGGTCGTGAGGCGTCTGGTCGTGGCTGGGTGGTCGCTTTTGTCGGCCGATCTCGGACTTCCCTGTGACTGGTCTGGTGAGCTGGATTTTGGATCAGGGTTGTCGCGCGAGCGCGCGTTGTGACCGGGCTGTCACCGTACACTTGGCGCGCGATCCAGAATTAGCGTTTTAGTTCGTGGGCGTCGAGTTTGGCGAGCTTTGTGCGGCGGCGTAACTCGGTAGCACTTTTCCGCGGAACCTATACAAACGGTTGTCGGCTTTGCTCGGGGAACCGACTTCGGACCCGCTGAGTATACCAAAAGATGCGCACGGGCTGTGCGGATGTTTTGGTATATCGAACGGATGCGTGCGAGGTTCGGTTCGCCGGGAGCAAGGAGACTAGTGTGGCCGTGCGGTTGGGCGGCCGGCCGCGGTGGCTTAGGTCGTCGTTACTCGCTCGGGTTTCGGCTTACGTTCGCGCGCGATTCGACTTTTTACTTTTCGCCTAGTTGCGAGCAGCTGAGGCGATCAAGACATCGTTCGCAAAGATCGGACGAACTTTTCGGTCGAACTTTTTTTTTTCGGCGGCGGCGGCGGATTTTGGAAAAGGATTTCGCGATTTCGCAGCCGCTGCTGGACCGATTTCGACGCGCGATGTCTTTACGTGACGGCGAGGTCGAGATGAAGCGATGAACACTGAGTTTTAAAAAACCTAACCTAACCTAACCTAACCTACCTAACCTAACTAACCAACCTAACCTAACCGTCGGAGCCAGACTAACCTAACCTTACCTAACCTAACCTAACCTAACCTTTTTTTTTTTTTTTTTTTTTTTTTTTTTTTTTTTTTTTTTTTTTTTTTTTTTTTTTGTTGTTGGCTCACTACATGGAGGCCGGACTGTTTTCACATTACTTGGCCTCCATGCAGCATCGTTTATTGACAATAAATATATACAATTTACATATTGGTTTCGGCTCGCATGGAATGTGGTACACCTTCCTTAGCGATCGCTAGTATATATGCGTGTACCACAAACCATGATGCCTTACAGAATCGATACAATGGCCGGAGCCTATTAGTGTCAGCAGGAGCTGCCGTGCTGACACCTTACATAGATTATTATAATATGCTGTTTGAAGCGTTATGGTTGCATACTTCTCGGGCCGATCTAATTCCGCCGCCCTCAAAGTCGCGTTCACTCGTACGCTTCACGGACCGGCCTCGCCAGACGTCCTGGACTTCTCGTTCAGAGATCCCAGTTTTCGCGAGCCGGCCTGTGCCCGCCGCTCTGGATTCTCGTTCGTCTAATCTTCAGCTTCGCGGCAGCCTGTCTGGCCCTTTCTTCCTCTTCTTTGAGAGTTAGGATATCCTCCACCATCTTAGAATACCCTAAACGTCTCTTCCGCGTTGTACAGAACGATGGCCTTTTCGTGGGGGTCAACAGGTAGGTCTTCGTAGACAGGCCGCACAGGATCTCCTCTACGTCCCCGGCTGATGGTGGGTGGCCCAGGCGTTCACTCAGATCGCTACGTAGTCCTTCCCAGTTCTGGCAGTGGAAGATGGTGTGGTCGGCTGTGTCTGATCGACTGCTGCAGTGCATGCACCTAGAACTGGGGGCCCTTTTGTAACGGTACAGGTACTCCTGGAAACATCCGTGGTTGGTGAGCGCCTGGGTCATGTGGTAGGTCCACGGGATCATGGGAGTGGTCCTATTGATCCACCTTGGGATGTCCGGGATAAGCCGACGAGTCCAAGCGGCTTTGTCCGAGGAGCTCCATCTCCTCTGCCACTCCAGGATGGTCGTCTTCCTCTCCATCTTCTTTAACTTCGTTCTGGACAGGGGAGGATCGCCTGGTGTGGGGTCCTCTGACAGTCTGGCCTTGATCCTGCCCCTTTCCGCAGCGATGAGGTCCACAGGAGGCATGCCGGCTAGGAGGAATGCTGCCTCGTCTGAGACCGTCCTGTAGGCTCTGATGACTCTCAGCGCGGCTTTCCTCTGTGGTCTCCTGAGGTTGGTCTTGAACTTGGCCCTGTTGTTCGCCGAAGGTGACCACACCGGGGCAGCGTAAAGTAGTTGGCTCTCTACTACTGACATCAGTAACCGCCTTTTCCACTGCCCTGGTCCACTGATGTTGGGCATGAGCCTGGACAAGGCTAGCGCCGATGAGGTCGCCTTCTTGGCCACCGTCTCCACGTGCTTCCCAAACGAGAGTCGCGTGTCCAGGATGACCCCTAGGTACCGCAGGTGTTTGCTCAGGACGATCGGGAAACCGCCGATGGTGAGCCGAGGGGGGTTGTAGATCCTTTTATTGGTTAGCATCACCGCCTCCGTTTTATGGTGAGCCAGTTGGAGTCCGTGTTCGCTCATCCACCCGTCGACGCTCTGCAGTACAGGGTTTAGTAGATTCTCCAGCTGCTCGCCCGTTCTGGCCACCCCAACTACGGCTAGGTCGTCTGCAAAGCCGATTAGGTGCACCCCCAGAGGGACGTCCATGTTCAGAAGGTCGTCGTATACGACGTTCCACAAGGTGGGCCCAAGACCGAACCTGGGGAACGCCGCACGTGACAGCCTTGGGAACCCTCTGGTCGCCAACGAGAAGCACTCTATCGGATAACCAAGACCGGATCATAAGGACGAGGTATTCGGGCGTGTCCTTCTTCCTTAGAGCTTATCAATGACGGGCCCTGAGAGAATTGAACGCATTCTTTACATCTAGCGTAACCAGAACGCAGAGCTCCTTCTGCCTGTGGTTGCAGATGCTGCATGGGCTGCGATTTTTGTTACCGCTTTCCACGGCCGTTTCGGTTGAGATGCCCCTTCGAAATCCAAATTGATTTGGAGAGCGTCCGGAGAGCTGGGCGTCCAGGTGGTTGTCGAGCCTATGCAGCAGTAGCCTCTCTAGAAGTTTGCCTGGCGTGTCGAGGAGACAGATTGGGCGGAAGCTGGAAGGGGCCCCTATCGGTTTGCTTGACCCTTGTGCAGTAATACCAGGTTGGCTTTCTTCCAGATACTGGGGAATGTTAGCTCGGTGAGGCACTTGTTGTATATCTCCAGAGTGGAGGCCGGGCGGAGGTGCACGATCCTCTTAAGCATCTCGTTGGGAATGCCGGAAGGGCCCCCAGCTTTGCCCGATGACATCTTCTTTGTGGCCGTGATCATTTCGTCCGCGGTGAACTTCGGCGCCCGCCGTCACGGTAAAATCAGTCATCTGCCTGGGGATCGAATGCCTCGAAGATATTCCTTACTCCTTACTGCAGGGAAAGGCATGAGGTCCCAGTCCGTGATCGGGGCAACCTAACCTAACCTAACCTAACCTAACCTAACCTAACCTGTTGAGGGCACCCCAACCACCGTTCTCTCCATCCACCTCCTGACGACAGGGATCGCTCGCCGAGTCCACTCCCCTTTGCTGCGGGACTCCCACCTCTCCTGCCAGAGTGTGATGGTAGCCCGTCTCTCCTCCCGCTTGATGGCCGGGTTGTCCAGGGGTCTAAGGCTGTGGTTAGCCGGTCTCGGATCCTCATCCTCTCCAGTGCCACTAGATCTGCTGGTGGCATGCGCGCTAGCAGCAGGGATGCTACATCGGAGACGGTCCTGTATGCGCGGGTCACTCTCAGGGCTGCTGCCCTCTAGGGCCGTATCAAGCTTGCCGTGGTCCTTGCGATGCTTGACACTTGAGAAGCCCACACCGGGGCTGCGTACAGCAGCTGACTCTCGACCACCGAGGAGAGGAGCCTCCGCTTCCACTGACACGGGCCTCTCACGTTCGGCATTAGCCTCGCCAGGGATACGGCTGAGCTGGAAGCCTTCTTCGCCACGTTATCTATATCTATGTGGGGCGCGAAGGTGAGTCGTTGGTCCAGAATAACGCCGAGGTACCTGAGCTTCTTGGCCAATTCGATATGGTGCCCGCCCACCACAAGGCGGGGGGGGACGAACGCTCGTCTTTTGGTGAGGAGCACTGCTTCGCTCTTGTGGTGCGCGCCGGTGATTGTTTTCGGGAGTTCGTCGTAGGTAACCTAACCGACAGGAGGTCCGCGCGACGGACGCCGTTTTTTTTTCAATTCCGAGTCGCCGTACCGCTACGCACCGACATTGGAATCGTTTGAGATAATTTTTTTTCAATTCCGTGTCGCCGTACAGAGTGGGCTGATGGTCGTCGCTCGTCCACGGTTCGCCAAACACCTGAACACGTAATATTATTTTTAAATTTCATCTGCCTTACCACTACGCGCCGACATGTATTATTTCGCAGGAGAACTAATCGATTGGTGAGCAAGACAGGCAAGAGACGTTTTCCCGATGACGTTCGGTTCGGCCGGTGCAACACGATTGAGCACTTTTTACCTTTTTACCTGAAAAAAAAAAATTACGATTGCGTACTTTTTGCCTTTTTATATTTGAAAAAACACCACACGATTGTGCACAAAATTAATTTAATTTAATATTTTTGGCGTAAATGATAGACATAAATAAATAATAAGTTTAAGAAACCCAAACAAAATGGGTTTTATGTTCCTGTAATTTACTGTTTTTTAATTTCAAAATAAACTGAAACTTATATACAAATGTGGTACACAATTATTAATTTATGTTTAAAATGTATTGACATAGATATAAAAAATACATTAAAGCATTCAAATTTTCATTTTGATATTGAAAAAAGTGCTCATAACGCTGTTAAACATTTTTTCCCGAACTGCAAAATTATGGCCTGCAGATTTCATTTAGGCCAATCTTGGTTCAGGAAAGTTCAAAGCGACAGTAATTTATTAAAAAATTATAATTCAAAATCTGAACTAGGCGTTTGGTTGAAACAATTTTTTGCACTCGGATTTTTACCCTCGGAAGATGTAGAAAATGCTTTTACTTATTTAATTGAAAATAGCCCTACAGATAATTTTGAATTTACTGATTATATATTGAACAATTATATATCATGTGATGCTGTTTTTCCACCGATTTTATGGGCAACTGAACCTTCAACAGAGGCAAGAACGACCAATGGGCCAGAGTCTTTCCATAACCACTATAATGCTCAGTTTTATACATCTCATCCGTCTATTCATCAAGTTTTACATATTTTATTGGATATTCAAAGTGAATTTTATTTAAAAATATTTAGTATAAAATAACAAAATGTTAACATGCCTCGTAAAGAGCAAGAAGAAAATATTGTATTTATAATTGATACTTGGAAAAAATATAAAAATAATGAAATATCGTTAAATAATTATTTGTTAACGTTAGGACCACGTTTTCGTGCTAAAAAGTTGTAAATATTATTTGATTTTTGTCATTTTTTAATTTTTGAAATAAATGTTTTTAGATACTTTATATATCAATTTATCAAACTAACCAACTCAAACAATAATTTATTATATTATACTAAATTCTTAACTAATAAATATAAGATAAAAATATATTTATATGTTGTATAAACCACATTATGTATTCAACTATTAATTATTTGTATATTATTTTATTTATAAATTATAAGCCACGCAATAGTCCTAAATTTCAATTTTTATTTGCTATATTATTAAATTTAAATAGTTAAGCTTTCAATTCTCGGACCTTAGTTTAAAAATGATACGGTAAAGTTACTGATAATTATAAGATAAAAAAAAGGTAAAAAGTGCGCAATCGTGTTGTATTTTTTACAGGTAAAAAGGTAAAAAGTGCGCAATCGTGTTACGGCCCGGTTCGGCAGTGGTGCGGTCACGAACGGAGGTCTCTGGTCGCCGCGAGCGAATATTTCACTGTCCCCGTGTCGGGAAAAAAAAATATTTTTTCCCCGGAACCGGCCGACGGGCAAACTCCCCCTTGGACCGCGGCGGCGTCCCCGGGACCGGTATCGCGGACACTGTGCCCTTCATCGGTTGCCGATTTTTAGTCGGGTCGGCGCGCGGGTCGGCCGAGTAGCAACTTAGTTATTTGTTGATTTTTGACTAGAATATTTTGGAGTTCCAAAAGTCTCTTCTGAACTTGTTAATCGTTTTATTTCTGGGTTTCTAAGTTGATAATAACAGGGTTTATTTAATTTTTGAATATCTCCTTCACTTTTAATAGCAATATCTTTAACTGCATTCATTGTTGTATTAACATTTGTTAATGCGTTTATTATTGGTCAAAACTTTTTTTGTTGTTCTTCAATTACATGTTTTTATTTTACAACTGTATTTCTAAATCTATCCTGTAAATCTTTTTTAAGATTAATTATTTTATTTACATCTGTAGATTTATATTGTTTTTTTTCTTTTTTAATATTATTGTTGCCGTCGGTTTTAGTGGACTGTATAGGATTTAAGTATTTGATTTATATATTAAAATATACACTTTTTTTGGTTGCATTCATAGTTTATTTTCTTTGTGGAGACGGACACGGTGACACGCATATGTGCATGGGCACACGGTACACAATACACACTAACTTAAGTAACATAATAATTGAATTTTGGTCGAACCGATATCGGTGAAAATAAAATAATAATATAATATAACAATATAGATAAACGTACAAATAATAATGATAACTAAATCAGATATAATACACGCGTCTACAATTATCTTCATCTTCATCATCTTTTTTTATAATAACAGTCTCTTTTTCATTAGGTTTTAATAATACATCTTTAAACCTATTTTGTAATTTTTTTTTAGTATTAATTATTGTCTGAATCTTTACATCTGATGTGTTTTTTAAACTATTTCCTACCTTGAATTGTTTTGTATTTGATCTTCAAATGTAACATTTTTTTTTAATTTTTTTATTTAATTCTTTTTGAATTTGTTTAATATCCATTTATTATACAAAATTAAAATTAAAAGATAATCATTCATCGATATATAAAATCTTATTACCTTTATTGTCATATATTAAATTTTTTATCAAGTCTATTGTTATGAAACCATATGTTTTTATTTTACTTTTTTTATCATATTTTTTACAATAAATTCTATTAATTTCTTTAAATTTTTCTAAAGCTACATCTTCACTAATCAAATCGGACCATATTTTTTCAATA
>SSSL01000228.1:0-18088 GCA_008086715.1 Sitobion miscanthi
AATAATATATTATGACATTGAATTCAAATTTAACAACATCCATTTCAGTTACGAACTTGTAATCTACTGTACAGCAGAGTGACACTCACTTACCGCTTTTTTGCATTTGGAGTTGGCTAATTATATACTTTGAGTCAGCACATTTTTAATCACTCCCCTCCTCACATTTATTGTTCGTAATGCCGGCCCTGATAATATATATATTACCTATATGACAACGACACATATTTTATATGCATATTATTATATCGTCACAGACTGCAGTACAAATTATCAAATACTTAATAGTAATATAATCTTATAATCGATTGTGTATAGATTACTTATATAATTTTGGATTTTTCATACCTACCTACTTTTAGTACAGTTTCAGTAGTTATAGTTCAGTACAGTGGAGACTATATTATGTATCTGTGCTATAATAACCCCTTAGGAGAGGGTAATTAAGGGGATCAATCCCCCGACGCCCCGGCCGTATATAATTTGCGCATCGTCTATTTGTCTAATTACCTGTGCCAAATATCGTACATCATATTATGCTCACCAGCATGATGAACTGCAATTAGAAGGGTATAAAAATAATTTTTAACTGAAAATTCTTTGATTGCCATGTATATCACATGTAATAAATATATACAAACAATTAAAAATAAATTGCAAATTCAATTTAATTGTAGTCTTATATAATTATATAAATGTACATACATTATATAATATAATATTATATATAGATAATGAATATTATACGATATTTAAGTTTAAAAATAATAATAATATATATAGCAATACGTTTTTGTTAAATATAAGCATTTAAAGTTCTAATTTCGACAAAACTCTGAGATTAAAATCTCCAAGTTTTTTATTTTTATTTTTTTATTAGTACTTAAAAGTTTTATTTTATTTATAGTCTAGTTTTTGACGTTTAGGAGCCCGTTTTAAATTATAGATAACAACTTGCGATTTTTGGTATACAACTTATTTTTAGTTTTATTGTTAAATAATATTGATACGCGAATGTTGTATGACCTTTCAATCTGTTTGCTGAATGACAGATAGTACTTAAATACACGTTTTTAGATAAATTTAAAATTTTTAACACTTAATATGCGCATGCGCGGTACAACCTACTATTTTTTAAATGGTAATTTCAATTTTTTTTAAATATTCGGATAGAGTATTTTTTTCCTAACAATTTATGTACAAAAAGATTTTTTCTAACTATAAAATTGGCATATGAAATTTAACGATGAAATTTAAAATTTACGAGTAATAATTAATGTATAACGAACAGGAATTATAGTATCTTAATTACTGGCAAATGTTGTCAAAGTTCTTTTTTCTATCTTATCTGTGTGTAAACAGGTATTTAACAATATTGGATATTAATAAATAATAATAAGTTGAATTTAGTTTAAATTTCGTCAAAAACAAATTACTCGTAAATATTAAATTTCATATACCAATTTTTTAATTAGAAAAAAACTTTTTAGACATCTCTTTTGTATCTCTATGTACCTCTTAAACAACACACTATATACAATATACTAGAGGAAATACATTAGGATTAAGTATACATTATTCACAAATTCATGTAAATTCCGTGTACCTATATAACTGCATGATGTTGACACCAAAATGCGTTGTTTATAACTTTATAAGTAATGAATTGTTCTTTTTAGATTAATTATCATTCTTAACATCATATTTAATCGGGTGGTTTAAGTTAAGAATGGTATTTTTAAAGAAATAATTATTTATTACGAATAATAGGTAGTTAAAGCCTCTTTTACCACTTAAGGCGCTGCAACAGTTAATGCAATATAACACAATATGATCAATCGTTGACTATCATTATTAAGAAAATAGTATCAATATCTGAAGGCAATGGCAAACACATAAGAAACAAGAACATACGAAAATAATTTAGCCACGAAGCATATACCTATTAATTTATAGTGGCAAGAGGGTCGCATAAAGGCCCAAACGAGATATTTCAAGCGTGTTCGTAGAAAAACAGTGGCATTAATAGAAATGGTACAATTATAAAAAAAAAATGATCACAAAACAGCAGAAATATGTAAAAAACTCGTGATAAAAATAAAAAGCCCCATACATTTATTGTTTCTGAACTCCTTTTACTATGGAATTCATTTTTATAGCTTGCTGTACTATAATTTCAAATTGTAGAAAAAAAATATATAAAATATATAAGTCTTGAGCCCTATTAATTACTATACCTAACTATCGATCGACGACCGTCTTCGCGTCGATGTATTACATAGTCGTATACCGCGAAGGTAGTACCTTGTACGACGGGCTGAGGAGTTGCAGAGCCGGTGAAGTGGAGCGAGCCATTTATCGGGGGAAAGTGCAATAACACTATAACAGTCCTGAACAGTATATATAAATACACTGTACGATATTTTTGTATTGAATAAAATGATGTGTTTTCGTAGCGATTGTTGACGATGAGGTACGGGGTATAGTCGAGGGGTCGGGCGGAAGACCTGCAAGTTGCGTTAAGTTTGTAGCCGAGCGTATTGGTTGGATCGCGGTCGGTTGGTTCGACTGAAGCCCCACGACCGTTTTAGGGAGCCTGTGTTGGCTTTTTATTAAGTTCACCCTACTACTATACACCCTTCCTTTCATAAACCTTCACCCCCCGGACAACCACTACAACCACAACCCTACTCAAAACTCAAAAGCTCCCGTTACACGCCATTATATACACACTACTACATTATACATATATATATATATATATATATACATTATATATTATTGATACACATCGGCCACAGCCGACTGTAATAATGTACAAGTACAATATAAGTAACATATTTATATATTATAATATATGATCCGTATTTTATACGTGATTTTTAAATTGTCATTCACGCTTAAACTTTAAAAGTAATACCTTTAAGGTATATACAAGTGACAAGAGTATAACAATATTATGTCTAATAAATTTTCCAACATTAGCGGTCGTCCATCAGGAAATCTAAAATAAATACTCTGTATTTTTATCCACGACGTCCCGAAATCTACTCATACATCATCACTTATATCTATGCAAAAGTCTCAATAATGTTGGCAACAAAAAATAAGCTCCAGATAGTGTCGCAACTTTTAAAATTCCGGTAACAGATATTATATAAATTATAAAAAAGCAAAATTTATGCCCGAGGCTTATATGGAATCAAAAAAATTAGACCAATTTTGACGATCCAAGGGCCTGTTTTACAATAGTTAAACTAGGTAAAGTTAAACCACGGAATTTGGCCGGTAAAATCAGTGAGTTATAGCATAACCGAGGTTTAAACAGTTACTATGATTGTAAAACGGGCCCTTTGAGGTTTAGATTTTAGAATGTTTAGAAGTTATAGATAGTTATAGTTATAGTTATTGAAATTGTTATTTCATGGTCTCTTTCAGTCTTCCCGCTAAATTATAAAATCTTAACAATATAATAATTGATTATTTCTGATTTAAATTAAATACTCGACCGATTTTGACTCAAGGAATGTTTAGATAATACATTGAACCCTTTAATTTAGGGTGGCCCATTATTAATAATATTAAAATCGTAGCCGAATATTAGTTTATTTCTGCTTGCAATCGGTAAGAAAAAAAGTTACTTATCAATGAAATTAATTATTGTTTATATTTATGTTTATATATTATTATGAAGTATTATAGATTCTGAGCGGGGCGATGAATGTAATGGTTTTACAATAATGTTTTTTCCATGTATTTATTTATGTGTCTGTCATCACTTTTTATAGGAAAGTGAATCTAGTTATTACTTTGGTAGGGGGGGGGGTGGTTATTAAAAGTAAAAATTCCCATTAGGTAGTTTTAAAAAATGCCGGGGAAAGCAAGAAAAAAATTAAGGAAAAATGGGAATTTTTACGCAAAATTGATTTTGATTTTTGGTGTAACTCTAAAAAAAATGATCGTAGTTATATGAAATGTATATGTTTTATAGGTAAGGATTAAAAATTTAAAACAAGGTTGCGGGACAAGGTAACTTATTAATTAAGTAACCAAAAAATCTAAAAATATACACAAACGCAGTTTTTTTTATAGTTATTTTAAGTTCAAATTTGAAAGAAATTACATATTAAATAACTAAGAATTTTAGTTAGGAGATATTAATGAACTTACCGCCTATACCGTATTAATAATAAGTAATAACACTAATAACTAATAACAATATAAATAGTACCTATGTAATAGCTATCCTATACGGACAAACCGTTTTCGCTCAGAATCGTTTTTCGTATACCATAATATTATATCTTTGAATTTAAATTAAATACCATCTATTTCACCATTACAGTGACCCACTATTGTAACCTACTGTACTGACAGCAGAACGATATCCACTAACCAGCTTTTTTTATTATTAAATGTATTAAGTATGATACTATACACTGAAACAATGAATCCTAATGTTAAATTATATTTATTAATTTATTATACCTATTCAATTTAAAGTCAATTAAAAGTCACTAAAATTATTAAAACTACCTATGTTATGGACACAATGTACAATACTACAAAAACAACTGGCTTTGATATTGATTTTATTAACTATATAGTAAATCTGTTTAATTAAATTGAAAATATACTTAAAGTGTGTAAAATAACTATAGGAAACTTTTTATACTATACATTTTGCTTCGATTCCAATATTTACAGAGTCAAATGAGTTTTTAATTAAATTCTATGGCCCAAGATTCGCCCTTTTAAATGTAACTTGGAGTAGCTGTATAAAATCAGGGGTCTGAGTTTGAATAGTATTTTAATAGTTTAATACTTATATTAATATATTTAAAGTAGAATAAAATATTTGCAGCCAAAATCAGCTTTCTATGACCATTTATTATGAAGATATACTAAGTTAAAGTTAAAATTCAACTCAAATATAGCACTTCTACTGTTCATGTAAAATACTTAGGATATCATTTGTAGGTCAAATATTTTTATTAGTATCCCACGAGTGTATTTTGATCACAAATAGTAGTTATAACACAATAATTATACTTATCGATTGTCACCCACGAGAATAATAATTAATTAATCTAATAATACACGTTTAATTTTGTCGTTGATAGTGTAGTAGTAGAGTGCATTTTGTACATTGAGGTTTGCAAATACATTTTGCAAATATGCCATTACGGCATGTGGGCCGCACGTGCGCAGAAATGTAGAAGTTTGAAGTTTCCTGGTACCAATGATATGTAAATATTATGTCATATTTAATCTTTAAAGTGTAAGATTTACTACTTGTAGTCAACTTTTAAATTACATCTTTATTCAAACACTAGTAAAAATTATAAAATATATGATAATTTCTGCTAAGTATACAGACTTTTAATACGGAAATTAATTAGTAACTACATGTATTATATAATAATATTAACTAATATTACCTATATATCCGTGAACTAAACCGACAGCCACTCATAAAGATGTCTATTTGTAACCTTAAAAACGAATAATAATAATAATAATAATATCGCTCGGTTGTCCTGTCATATTCCATGCCCTGGAGGCTAGAAATTGGAATCAATATAATTTAATATTTAATTTAATAGATAGATACATTTAGATTCGGGGCGGATCCATGAATGATTGACTCTAAAATGATGTGTGTGTATATTTTTTTTGTGAATCTGTTCATGTTCTATAGTAGAATAAAATGGTTCAATTTTTGAAATTTTTCCATGTATTATTATAATTTACTATAAATATTGAAATTATCAAAATATTTTAATTAATTTTAAGCAATTGCCTATTTATACCATAAACATATTCACTAAGATCTACGAAATGTCGAAATTGAGTAAACAATTGCTTAATAATATATTATATAAATACATAAATACATAATATTATAATAACTAGTAATATAATAAACGCGATATTTTAGTCAAAAATAAATTCGTATTTTAAATACTAAAATGTCTACTAATAGGTATAATAGCAATTAGCTATATAAATATATAATAAAAATAAAAATATATTTATAGTAATATAGGCTGACAGGCCATCTCCGCTCGGTATTATACTTCTCGTACGTATGCTGTGATTTTTTTTTTTAATTGATCTTGAAGCCCGGAAACTATGGCCATTATCCGTTTGCTTTTGTTTGTAGGAGAGGGAATTGTAGGTGTAACACGTGTGTGTAGTTTTGGCAGATTTTTTAGTGGGCACCCGTGGGTATCTGCCATGGCCGAGTGGCGGATGGCGACACTTTATATATCCGGACATCATGACTTGCTCGAAGAAAAATGTCGCCCGTGAACCGAGGTTTGAACCAGCGTTGGTGTGCGTCACAAACGACGCCTCAGTCCGCTCGGCTACTCCGTCCCCATGCAGTGATTTATTAT
The DNA here is from genome assembly GCA_008086715.1 of Sitobion miscanthi. Lineage (NCBI taxonomy): Eukaryota > Metazoa > Arthropoda > Insecta > Hemiptera > Aphididae > Sitobion > Sitobion miscanthi. Next base: position 6,402 of record SSSL01000228.1, read on the forward strand.
TGAATCCAAATTTAACACAACCATTACAGACTACATTCACTTAATAACGAGATAAAATCGACATCTACTAAAATAGTAGTAAACGATTAAACGTGTAAACTATTAATATTTAGTACTGACTTTAGTATATTAACGATTCTTAAGCGTGCGAAGTATTTTTTCGGGGGATGTGCAGAATAAGTTTTTTAGGAATAACCTTCATTAGTATTTTTTTTAATCAAACATTTTTTAAAAAAAAATAAGGGTTTAAAATTTTAGATTCTGTGCTGAGTGATCCATAAATTAATGTATTGATTTTATAATTATTAGTAATACATTAGTACACTATTATATACAATATACAATATAAAGTATAATATATTTTTAATTTTTTTTTGTGTTTTCACACTTTTTCTAATAGAAAAAATGCCCCAATCATCAAGATCATCGATTTTGCGGGGCCCTGGGTAAAATTAATCGGATACCTCTTATGCACCTACAAAGCGTCAAAGCCGTAACCGTAGGGCCGTAGAAGTTAGAGATATATAAATATAATAATCTATATATCTAAAATGTGAAATTATGTATTATTATGTATGGTACTTTAAAAAGTTATGCGATTAATATGTATTTCGTACGTTTATATAGATGCATTACAGCAGAAATACAGAAACAATAATAATTTTAATTATAATATTACGCTTGCATTATTTTGCTTATTAATTCGTATAACAATATAAAAATATAACCTATTACATTTGTAATATCGTATGATTTTAGACTGTTTACACATAATTTGTATTGGCGACGAGAAGATATTTTATATTTATTCGGATCTAGGACATTTCGGCACAGCCGTTTCGGCACGGCCGTTTCGGCACCGCTATTTCGGCGCGAAGACAAATCGGCGCTGGGCATTTCGGCGCGAGGAAATTTCGGCGCCGCAGTAATATACAATTTAAAAAATACAAAATAAATAATATTACCTACATCATTATTCCAATATTACAATTTTAAAAATACAAATAAATATATTATTCCAATATTACAATTTTAAAAATACAAATAAATATATTATTCCAATATTACAATTTTAAAAATACAAATAAATATAATGTTAGATAAAATGTATTTAAAAAAAAAATTAATTAATATAAATAAAATGTTAATAATATACAATTGAAATTTATTTTAAAGAAATATTATGTGCGATTCCTTTTAAATACTCAATGCAATTTCTTATATTATATTCGCTTACTATTTTACATAATCGGCGATTTAGGTCAGTGTATTTTTTTAATTTTTTAGGGGGACTCCCTCCAGCAGTTAGTTGCGCTATAAAAACATCGTGGCCTGTTTGAACCCTTCTCAAGCAATTTATAAATGTCCAAATTGTTGGACCACACACTCCCATTTCAATATTTAATCTCCTATTTGCTGCCTCAGCATGATTATTTGTCCTATTTTCAGAATTTAAGACTCTATCATATAGATTCCAAATTTCTGGAGGGAAACGCGCATTTCTTCTTCCCCGACCATTACGGTTAGTTCGACCTATATAATTATCTTCGAACCATTCTAATAAGTCATTTAATTCTTCATCAAGATGTTGAGCCAGTGAATCAACTGCAAAATCAAGGTCTTCTAATCTTACAAAAGCTAATGAAATTATCATTTTAACTGATATAGAAAAATCAGCGTCATTATTGTATCGAGTTGTGAGATTTAATACACCAACTTGTTTTTTAAAATTTTTCGACAAATGAAATAAACACCCATATATTTTAACACCAGAAAATGCTTTTTTTATTGATTTTATGGCCGCTTGTTCGAAATCGCATGAAATTGATTTAGGTTTTAAATTAGGTCTTAAATTTTTTAACATTAAAAACATATGATCATATGTGACTGATTGTTTATCAGGGAGTAAAATGTAAACCATAGGCACGATACCGTGTAAATATTCAGCTAATATTACATAAACTTGACTGAATAATGTAGGTGCAACTTTAAATGTTCCATCCATGTACCAAATTTTTGAATTCTCCAAAATATCTAGGCTCTTAGATCGAGCAAAAATTAATATTCTATTAGGTCCCGGACCACTATCACTTTGTAAAAATATTTCCTCATTACCGTTTGATGGAGAATACATAGTATAAGCGGGTGGGATGTTAAGTGTAGTTAGGTCAGCTGGATTATTTGGAGCCATTTGGATTTCCTGACGTTTTCGGCGAACCGTTTTTTTCAATGATGAATTATTTGGCAAAGTGGCCTTAAAACAAATAACAAAAATATCTTTTTAAATAATTGTGCGTGTGTCGGATTATTCATTATTCAAAATTTAAATTATCGGGCCTTGTAAAAATAAAAATATTGTCTGAAATTTGTACTTACTTTAGCTGCTGCGGATAAAGGTCCAACACATTCGTTTATTACAACTGATGTAGGCTCCATTGTTTGAAGCGCACGTGTCTTAATTTTTGTAATTGCAGCCTCTACTTCAATTTTAGCTGCCTCAGAATCATGCGTATGGTCGTTAATTTTTTTTCGAATAATATAATCATTGATTCCTGTATGAATTCGACAATTACAAGAATCTTTATTGCGACACCTCCAAAATCGCACTGTATTATTAAAATTAAATTTATCGAAGACATACATGAAACCGTCTTTCGGTAAAATTTCACGTCCACGATTTGAAAGTAAATTATTTGACATCTTAATTAGAAATGTTTATAACTGAATATCACTGATCGACTATTCCACTATGACTGACTTACAAACTACAGTTAATACTCTACACGTTTACGGTCAGACGGTCGATATCGCTTTATCTTAACTGCTGGTACCTACCTTTATCTTACCTATTTAATCGGTTTTTACGTTACACAATAACAGCTATATTGACAATTACGGTTATTTTTCATAATTTTATTTAAAAAAAAAAATATTACGCCGCGCCGAAATTTCCTCGTGCCGAAATGCCCAGCGCCGATTTGTCTTCGCGCCGAAATAGCGGTGCCGAAACGGCCGTGCCGAAATGGCCGTGCCGAAATGTCCGATTCCCTATTTATTCATTCTGATAATAATATGCCCAATGCCCAAATGGCCAAATGGTTGTATATAGTAGTCAGTGAAGCCACGGTGTAGATATATTAATATAATATTACAGTTAAACATGTGATTAGGATTCAAATTTACCAATAATCAGACAATCAGTTTTACTATGAACACGTATGAACCACGAATCTGGGTCTGGGTATCAATTACATATTAGTATTTATTATACTATATATTGATTTTACAATGATAGGTTTTTTTTTATTTATTTTTTTTTATTTGTGTCTGTGTCACGATAAGTAATCAAAATAATGCTTGATTTTTAACTTCAGTATCTTGTTCGATAGGAAAATGAATCTAGTTGGTTCATCGAGGAGGTAGAAATCCCGGAATCCCAGTGTTCAAAATTGCCGAGAAAAAAAAAATTAAAGAAAATCGAAAGGATTTTAGCAAAATTTATTTATTTTTTTAGTGTAACTCTAAAACAAATGACTTGAAGTTTTCACTGGTTGTTTATTTAGCATTTTCTATACAAGATAAAATATTTGGGTTTATTTTGAACGGTTAAAGCCGTTAACGGACATTTAGTTTCCAATTTTTTTGCTATGAATGTCAGTCCTGATATATTGCTTAAATAGCAGTCGAAAAATATTGAAAATACATAGGGACAATTTTTTTTATAAGCATTTAAAGTTCGATTTTTGACAACATTTATCAAATTTAAAATTAAAAAATGATTTTATAGTTAAAAATGTATAAAATGTTCAACTTTTATAGCTAAGGATTGAAAACTTACAAAAAGGTTCCACGACCCACGTAAGTATAGGTTATTCTGTAACCAAAAAATCTAAAAAATAAAAACAAATTTTTTTTTTATAGTTATTTCATGTTAAAATTTGGTGGAAATTACATATTAAATAACCAAGAATAACGAATTTAGTTATTTTGTTGTGGGTAATTTTATAATATAAAATATCCACACTGACAATCCGTCACCGCTCATAATCGTTTTTCGTTTACTATTATTTTATATCATTGAATTCAAATTTAATACCATCTATTATACAGTGACCTACTTGTATTAATTATGTATTATAATGTTTTATAATTTTAATACATACCTAATTGAAACATCGTAAATTCGTAAGTTCATTAAAATTCACATTTAAAAACCGCGGGGCTTATAATATATTTTGAACCGCGGTGCCCTGGTCAACTGCCCCTATTGGAACCCCTCCCCTTGCACCGTCTATGTTTATAATGAATCTGTAAAAATGATTTAGGTACCTATACTCAATGACGAGACATAGGTAGGTACACTCGACACCTATTTACTGAACAGCAGAGCGGTCACCAATTTTGTTATACATTTTACCTGTATAATTACTAATTAATAATTATAATAATATTACCTGGTAAATAAGACAAAAATTTAAATAATATAAAATGTTTTGCAAGTGTGCAAGTGCACACCCTGCAGCCGACCCCATACGCACTCCTGTATTTATATATATATATATAAATAATTGTACATTTTGAAAATAAATTTTATAACTCAAGATCCATCAAACCGAATTCGATAAAAATTTCAGGGCATATTTATATTGATATGTAGATGGTTTCTGTGAAGTACACTGTGCGATAAGTGGTTCCGAAGTTATGGCCTCTTAAGTGCACACCTGGCGACATGGCCAAAAACAACAACGTCTTTACACTTATTTTTATCTATATATATATATATATGTAACCCATAGCAACCATTAAGAAACAAAAATTTCTATCGTAAATTTCAAAATTCCTGTTTAGGCACTTACCAGGAGTGATCACTTCCTTTTTTAAATTAGCCTATGACACTCACAAAGAATGTGGCTTTGTATTGGTGAAAGAATTTTCGAAATCAGTTCAGTAGTTTCGGAGTTTATCCCGAATATACAAACAAACGCTATCATTTTATGTATTAGTATAAATAAAAATGAATGTTTGTATGTAGATTAGACTTCTGGGAAGAAGATATAGGCTAATTTAAAATGTGTTAAATTTGTTTTTTTTTATTCATCGGGTTTTAATACGGTTGCGTTAGGCTTTTGTATTAATTGATTATATTAATCCTCCGTAGGTGGAATTAAGTAAAAATGACAAAATTGGTACAATTTTGATACTTTAGAGTTAAATCATACACATACGTACCAACAGCAAGGAGTCCGCGATCTACCGCAGGCAGATTGCCTACCTGATAATATACTGCTGAGAATTTGAATTTTTATTCCGGGCAACAGAAAAGTTAAGATACATTTTGAACGCCATACACCATACACCGAATATTAAATAACAAATTGAGCAAAGTTTGAGTCATATAGAATTGGTACATTTAACGGGCAACGAAGTGCAAGCGGAATCAGCTATAAATAATATATAATGTGTTAGATAGTACATTAAATACATATAACTATACTGTACAGCAGAATGGTTACTAAATATCCACTTTTTTTCTTAATTATAGAATAGGTAGTAATTTTTGAATTCAAAATAAAGATAACCTATACTCCACAGTTTGAGACAACAGGTTTTCATTTAGTAAGATTCGATTTTAAAAACGTATTAACAATAACCTTTAATATGCTCTCATTCGCTTTGTGCAAGTTGATTCTAGTGTCGATAATATAAGGAAACGCAAAAATTAGAAAAACTTTACCAACCAATGTTTCGAAATTTTTAATAATTTTATAGGATAATAATTTCTAGATTCAGAAAACGGGTGGAATTCGTTTTAGACAGTATAGCCACGTGCTACCACATTTCCGGTGTTCAAGTCATTTGATACAACTATACGGTCGCAACCCGATCGCATCAGTCGATGTGGTCACTTTAACTATACCACCTGCCGTTTCAGTTTCTCTTATACATAACGCTATAGCTGTTAACAAAACAGTATCGAAACTGATGAAACTATTAAAAGATCTGAATGGCACGTCGCACGTGCTTATTTATTTTGATAGCTTGTAACTGTTTTGCATTCTAAATGCAGGGAGCTTAAATATAATTTATTGGTCATATGACTATGGTATTTGTGATTCTTGTGATATTAACTATCATGTTAAGTAAGTGTAATGAGCAGAGTCTTTGGACATTCAGTAATTAAAAAAATAATAAAAAAAACTGCAGTCTGAAAAAAATTAACGTTATAACTTATAACTCATACAAAGCCTACAATAGGAGGTCTACCTGTTTTAACGAAACCGGTTTCGGTTATTTAGTTGCAACACATAATATCGTTTATTGTTATAATTATCAGATAATTTATAGTTATCATAACGTAGATATTATAGTTATTATAGTAGGCATAGGCGCAAATGACGTTTAGGATTTGGGGGGGGGGGGCGCTAAAGCCTTACTTTGATAATATTGAACAAGCTTAAAACAAAATGTTGGAAATGTTTGGTGGGCTATGGACATTTTTGGGGAGCTTAGCCCCTAAAGCCCCCCTATTTGTGGCCATGTTAGTAGTTATTTAGTAATCGACAATGGTGAAAATAATAACATTAATAACTATTTATAAGTACCTATAGCTATGCACCTACCTATTGTAGTATTTTTATTCAACACTAATATTATAACAGCAATAAACAATAAAGAAATTAATTAAACTATTTAAGCAATATAATTTAATTGTGAAGAGGAGTAAGTTTTATTTAGTTTCTGTCGTGTTATATACTTTAATGTAGTAAATAAAATGAGGTCGTAGCCCTTTTTTTAAAAAAAAGGTCAGTGTCCAGTGAACTGCGTTGTACACATGAACAATATAGTTCAGATATAATAGTCCCCTTTACCACCCTTCAAATACAAAACCTTTACAAAACATGAATACTATCAAGTATAAAGTACCTACCTTCTACATGTTACGAGTACCATTTACTTAATAATAGTTCAATGCGACTACATTCAATTGTCAAGTTAAGAAGAACTGTAAACACAGGTGTTTATTTACTTTAAAATATACGCATGTTAACCTTTTTATTAAGCACAATAGTAATACCTACAATAAATTCAACAATTGTATAAGCTTACTTTTTATTAGTAAATTTGCATGTGAACTACATGTCTGATAATAATATGATATATTAATAACTAAAGTGCCTAAATGAGATTCCCTTATCTACTATATAGGTAACCTATACCTATACGGCTATAAAGGCATACAGCTATAACCTATTAGTTGATTTATTTTGATTTGCATTTATAATGATGGGAAAATGCGATGTCCGCAAAGGTGGGAAAGTTAATGAAAATAATTAAGTGTGGCAAGTTAAGTTAATTCAATTAAATTTTAGTTAGGTTGAAAGTTAACAAAAAAAAAATTGAACTAGATAATTTTAAAGTTGAGATACAAAATAAAATTGATTTAACTCAGTTAAAAAAAAAAAAAAATGTTTTTTTCAAGTATACAACACTAGTTATACAAGTTAGGTAATAGGTATATATAGTATATTATGTATATATAGCACTATATATAGTCTATAACGCACTATATAGTGTGCGTCAATAAAGGTGGCGTTCGATCGAGATGCTGAAGCAGCGTGGAGGATTCCCACGAGCTTTAAATTATAATATACAATTGCGAACCGCAAGCGTGTATATTATTATATTTGAATAAATATATCTATGACATCTCAAAGACCAAAAGTAAACAACCCGCCAATGATATCAACTTACCGATGTTTATCGCAGAGTTTTGGGTTTTCAATTATTTGCCAAATGATTAGCCGATTACGCCGTTTCATATATAGGTACCTACACTGCGTTCTGCGTGCGGACCAGTCGGACTATAATACGTAAAGCATACACAACTTTACAGTTATATATATATATATATATATACATTATGCATACAAAATGTACATTCGTCCGAAGTAATATAATTTTATGAGCTAATCCGTGCAATAGACGCACGTGGCCGACACGCGTACAATTTTCTGTTACCATCGGACGATACGCGCTGATTATTTTGTCCCTAGCTGTTTTTTGCGAGCGTTTTACATCCGATTCACGTATTGTTCGAAACGTATATTATTATAGTATTATAATACGATCATCGTTATCATATTACTTTTTACAACGTTAATCCTCAGTATATAGGTACTGCGCGTGTATACTCGCGGTTTTAATTAATAAACTTAAATAATGGCCGTTATGGCGCCGGAGTTTCATAGCCTATTCCATTTATGATATTATTATAGATAATTCATACGGATACAGAGATGTACCTTCTTCATAAATATATTCAGCCGGACTGCTATTATATTTTCATGCAAAATTCCGTACCTGTAACACAGCAGACTATGATTAAATTCACTCGTCTAGTATCATAAATATATTATTTACTAAACTGCTAAATGCTTATATTATATAGGTACCTTTAATTGATATTATAACCTAATTAGTATCATCATATCATATATACCTATTTGTATACAACGTACCTAATATATATGCATATCTACGTGTGTTTTATTCACAAAAATAGAGATTACCAAGTTCTGAAATCATATTTTAAGTTTCATATTATGGCATATTAAAATAATATTAATAAATTATCTATTATTTTTATCTTATGTACTACAGCTGTAGTCTCAGTACACAGTAATACCGGCAAAATCGGAGGGTGGTTTTGAATTGTTGATGTATTATCATAATTCATAATTAAGTGATATTTTCGGTCTTATTCATCATCGTCTTTGATTATATATTTTCCATAATATCTATATAGTACTAATCATATCACGTGACGTGCCAGCACCATATTATATATATAAATAAATACCACATCGTATTATTTTGGTAAATGGCTTCAACTACAAAGGTTTTTAGCCTACATATCGTACTATTATAATTTTATTGTGATACATATTATTTATTATATTAACACTTCAGCAGCCTGCAGCCCGTCACCTCTTGAATTCAATCGATCTCTGTTGCATGTCCATCCGCTGCAACAACCACGTTTGTTTTACTGAATGCAAGTATTAGAATATATAAGTCTTTCTTATACATATATCTTATGTGTATATGTATGTGTATACGTCTAATTAGGCACCTATGGTTGGTTACTCTTTGGAGTGAATATTTTTATTTTATCGCATTTCACCGGCAAAGGAAACGTTATGTTAACCTACCTGTATATACCCACATACATATATATATATATAAGTACAAGGAATACGTGGCAGAGGTGGCTGGCGGGGTGACCGTGTAACATAATAACAGCCTTTGGGTTCGTTGGATCGGAAGTTGACGTGACCAAGTTTAGTGTTGTGTGGCCTATACGTGTGTGGATATTGTTTTATATCATTCCAGACGAACGACTCGTCCGCAGACATTACCGTCCCGGGCGTAGTATCCCATGACGGTGGTAGAGCCGAGATATTATACACGTAATGACCGAACAAAACCACGGCCAACGTACATTTTATGGCCTGGGTATTAGCATATTATATTATAATGTTGTAAACTATAATCATAAATAATATTATCAACACTGACCAACGAGAATATATCATATAGCTGCCATTATAGCTGGCACCTACGTGGAAAATTATTCAAAAACTGTCTATGATGCAATTATTACTCCTAATTATTGACGTGATGTCGTAATTATGTAAATATAACATAGAAACAATTTAGATACCAAACACATAAAATAAAAAAATCGAATAAAAATGGTATGCTTAAAAAATATATTATATATGATCACACATTACCCTCATGTATAGGTAATTATGGTTTGCAACAAAAACAGAAAATACCCAATTAATATATTATTCAAACATATCAAACATTATAATGTCCATGAAACTTTAAAAAATGAATAGACCTCCGTATATTTGTATACGCGGTTTAACGTTTATGTAATGAACAATCCTTATATTATAAAACGTGAACCCGACAGCGCTCCGATTCCGACTAGGTATAATTTCTGAACTAACCCGACCAATGAAAAAATTAGATTTTTTTCCCGGCCCGCCGGCCGCGTTATCAACGCTCCTTATCACTCTTCGCGATTTTTTTCACGTTTTTCAAATTTTTCAAACCTTTTCGAGTTTTTACCCCTCCGCGGAGCTCGGGGGGCCCCGTTCGGACCTCATTCGCCTTCCCCGCTACTCTTACGAGTCGTCGCGCGGTCCGCCGGTACCTTTGTTTCCCGGCGAAGCCCGCGGAAGCGCAACAGACGTGCACCACCGACCGCCGCCGTCGCGCGCGTTTTTCGCCGTTTTTTTTCGAAATTCGAGTTTTAGCAACCAAGTCTTCGACGCGTCTCCGGGCCCCGTTCTCCCGTTATTCGCGTTCCCCTCTAAATTTATAGGCAGCCGGTGACCGAACTTCCTGCGGGACGAGCCTTGGGGCCGGCGGGAACGACGAAAAGAGTTCGAGTGACGCGTGCGGCCGCCATCGAGCGGGTATTACTATATGCGTGCATATAAATACGTGCGTCGGAGGTTCTATTTTTTTTTACGCGGATTCGCGGTTTACACGTCCGAGGGCGGCGGAGCCGGTCGTCCCCGCTCGCCGACGGGTTGGATCGCCCGCTCTAAAGCCCCGAGCGGACGTCGAAATCGCGTTCGGAATTCGCCGGACGACGGCAAAACGCCTTAAGAGTCGTTGATTACCGCCAGTATTCAACTCGGTAGGTAGGTAGGTAGGTTTAGCGGCGTCGGTGCGATTGACTCGGGGTCGTGGGTTCGATGACCGGCGCCGGAATCTATGATAATTTGCGCCGGCCTGATGATAAATCAGATTTTTTGTTCGCATTTTTTTTTTTCGTCATTTACATTATCAACACGCGCGCTTTTTGCCGTTTTTTTTCGAAAATTCGAGTTTTAGTGTTAAATTAATACTTGATTTTATTATCTACAATTTTTATTATTTACAGTATATGTGCAACGCAACTATCTCATTTAACACGGGCTGGATTATATGGGATGGGTCTTTTATACTAAATTAGACAAAAGTAATATAACTAACATATAAAATTATTATTATTATAGATAAGTCGATATGATTATACTATAGGTATATTTTGTATGCTACACTAAATTTATGTTTACCAAATTGACTCACCTTAAAAACTGTATATATATTAAGTACCACCTACTACATAGTATAGATATTATGTATTAATATCTAAACTAATAAATGTTGACTGTAAAATCAATAGCTGAGTATACAAATAGTTGTTTAGTTATATAACTATTTATTAACTTGATTTTATGCTCATGAATAAATATAAATAATACATAATATATTACAGTTTTTAGGTGAGTCAAATTTAGTGTAGCATACAAAATATACCGTAACAGATTCTAAATAATAAAATATTAATACAATAACAAAATAGAACTTTATGTATTTAATTAAAATCTATCGGTTAAATTGTATTACGATAAGTTTATATACTATTCGAAATAACTTATGAGTATTATATGAAATTAAATTTTTAATAAAGAATACTTATTAACGCACCCATATTTTTTCATGGGATGGTTCTTTTGTACTTGAATTAGACAGTAGTTTACCTACATCGTATTAGATATATTACAATTTTTAGGGGAGTTGATTGTTTGAGGTAATGCAATTTGGTAATTATAAATTTT
>SSSL01000421.1:0-14962 GCA_008086715.1 Sitobion miscanthi
AAAACATCGTATAATTTGAAACGTATTTTTTTACTGGAGGTCAATTACACTGCGTGCCCCACTTGGGTAATACATATTTTGAATCTTTATTTAATGCCCTTTCGTTTAAAACTGGTTTCGAAAACATAAATTTTAATGTTCACGCCAAAAAATCGCTCGCAAGTACACCGTGCACCCGAAATCAGGCAGTATCGAAAACATCGTATAATTTGAAACGTTTTTTTTTCACTGGAGGTCAATTACACCGCGTGCCAAACTTGGGTAATACATATTTTGAATCTTTATTGAATATTCTTTCGATTAAAACTGGTTTCGAAAACATAATTTCTAGTGTTCACGCGGAAAAATCGCTCCTAAATACACCGCGACCCGAAATCTGGCAATATCGAAAACATCGTATAATTTGAAAGGTATTTTTTTACTGTAGCTCAATTACACCGCGTCCCAAAATTGGGTAATACATATTTTGAATCTTTATTGAATGCTATTTCAATTAAAAATGGTTTCGAAAACATAATTTTTAGTGTTCACGCGGAAAAATCGCTCCTAAATACCCCGCGCACCCGAAATCTGGCAGTATCGAAAACATCGTATAATTTGAAAGGTATTTTTTTACTGTAACTCAATTACACCGCGTGCCAAACTTGGGTAATACATATTTTGAATCTTTATTGAATATTCTTTCGATTAAAACTGGTTTCGAAAACATAATTTCTAGTGTTCACGCGGAAAAATCGCTCCTAAATACACCGCGCACCCGAAATCTGGCAGTATCGAAAACATCGTATAATTTGAAACTTATTTTTTTCTTTAATTCAAGTACACCACGTGCCAAACTTGGGTAATATATATTTTGAATCTTTATTGAATGCCCTTTCGAATTAAAAATGGTTTCGAAACCATAAATTTTAGTGTTCGCGCGGAAAAATCGCTCCTAAATACACCTCGCACCCAAAATCTGGCAGTATCGAAAACATCATATAATTTGAAACGTTTTTTTTTCACTGGAGGTCAATTACACCGCGTGCCAAACTTGGGTAATACATATTTTGAATCTTTATTGAATGCTCTTTCGATTAAAAATGGTTTCGGAAACATAATTTTTAGTGTTCACACGGAAAAATCGCTCCTAAATACCCCGCGCACCCGAAATCTGGCAGTATCGAAAACATCGTATAATTTGAAACTTATTTTTTTCTTTAGTTCAAGTACACCACGTGCCAAACTTGGGTAATACATATTTTGAATCTTTATTGAATGCTCTTTCAATTAAAAATGGTTTCGAAAACATAATTTTTAGTGTTCACGCGGAAAAATCGCTCCTAAATACCCCGCGCACCCGAAATCAGGCAGTATCAAAAACATCATATAATTTGGAACGTTTTTTTTTTACTGGAGGTCAATTACACTGCGTGCCCCACTTGGGTAATACATATTTTGAATCTTTAATTAATGCCCTTTCGTTTTAAACTGGTTTTGAAAACATAATTTTTAGTGTTCACGCGGAAAAATCACTCCTAAATACCCCGCGCACCCGAAATCTGGCAGAATCGAAAACATCATATAATTTGAAACTTATTTTTTTCTTAAGTTCAAGTACACCACGTGCCAAACTTGGGTAATATATATTTTGAATCTTTATTGAATGCTTTTTCGATTAAAAATGGTTTGGAAACCATAAATTTTAGTGTTCACGCCAAAAAATCGCTCTTAAAAACACCGTGCACCCGAAATCAGGCAGTATCGAAAACATCGTATAATTTGAAAGATATTTTTTTACTGCAACTCAATAACACCGCGTAACAAATTTGGGTAATACATATTTTGAATCTTTATTGAATGCTCTTTCAATTAAAAATGGTTTCGAAAACATAATTTTTAGTGTTCACGCGGAAAAATCACTACTAAATACACCACGCACCCGAAATCTGGCAATATCGAAAACATCGTATAATTTGAAAGGTATTTTTTTACTGTAGCTCAATTACACCGCGTCCCAAAATTGGGTAATACATATTTTGAATCTTTATATAATGCTTTTTCGATTGAAAATGGTTTAGAATACATAATTTTTTGTGTTCACTCGGAAAATTTGCTCCTAAATACACCTCGCACCCGAAATCTGGCAGTATTGAAAACATCGTATAATTTGAAACTTATTTTTTTCTTTAGTTCAAGTACACCACGTGCAAAACTTGGGTAATACATATTTTGAATCTTTATTGAATGCTCTTTCAATTAAAAATGGTTTCGAAAACATAATTTTTAGTGTTCACGCGGAAAAATCACTCCTAAATACCCCGCGCACCCAAAATCTGGCAGTATCGAAAACATCGTATAATTTGAAAGGTATTTTTTTACTGTAGGTCAATTACACCGCGTCCCAAAATTGGGTAATACATATTTTGAATCTTTAATTAATGCCCTTTCGTTTTAAACTGATTTTGAAAACATAATTTTTAGTGTTCACGCGGAAAAATCGCTCCTAAATACCCCGCGCACCCGAAATCTGGCAGTATCGAAAACATCGTATAATTTGAAAGGTATTTTTTTACTGTAGTCAATAACACCGCGTCCTAAAATTGGGTAATACATATTTTGAATCTTTATATAATGCTTTTTCGATTTAAAATGGTTTCGAAACCATACATTTTAGTGTTCACGCGGAAAAATCGCTCCTAAATACACCTCGCACCCAAAATCTGGCAGTATCGAAAACATCGTATAATTTGAAACGTTTTTTTTTCACTGGAGGTCAATTACACCGCCTGCCAAACTTGGGTAATACATATTTTGAATCTTTATTGAATGCTCTTTCGATTCAAAATGGTTTCGGAAACATAATTTTTAGTGTTCACACGGAAAAATCGTTCCTAAATACCCCGCGCACCCGAAATCTGGCAGTATTGAAAACATCGTATAATTTGAAACTTATTTTTTTCTTTAGTTCAAGTACACCACGTGCCAAACTTGGGTAATATATATTTTGAATCTTTATTGAATATTCTTTCGATTAAAACTGGTTTCGAAAACATAATTTCTAGTGTTCACGCGGAAAAATCACTCCTAAATACCCCGCGCACCCGAAATCTGGCAATATCGAAAACATCGTATAATTTGAAAGGTATTTTTTTACTGTAGCTCAATTACACCGCGTCCCAAAATTGGGTAATACATATTTTGAATCTTTATATAATGCTTTTTCGATTGAAAATGGTTTAGAATACATAATTTTTTGTGTTCACTCGGAAAATTTGCTCCTAAATACACCTCGCACCCGAAATATGGCAGTATTGAAAACATCGTATAATATGAAACTTATTTTTTTCTTTAGTTCAAGTACACCACGTGCAAAACTTGGGTAATACATATTTTGAATCTTTATTGAATGCTCTTTCAATTAAAATTGGTTTCGAAAACATAATTTTTAGTGTTCACGCGGAAAAATCACTCCTAAATACACCGCGCACCCGAAATCTGGCAGTATCGAAAACATCGTATAATTTGAAAGGTATTTTTTTACTGTAACTCAATTACACCGCGTGCCAAACTTGGGTAATACATATTTTGAATCTTTATTGAATGCTCTTTCGATTAAAAATGGTTTCGAAAACATAATTTTAGTGTTCACGCGGAAAAATCGCTCCTAAATACCCCGCGCACCCGAAATCTGGCAGTATCGAAAACATCGTATAATTTGAAACTTATTTTTTTCTTAGTTCAAGTACACCACGTTGCCAAACTTGGGTAATATATATTTGAATCTTTATTGAATATTCTTTCGATTAAAACTGATTTCGAAACATAATTTCTAGTGTTCACGAGGAAAAATCAATCTTAAGTACACCGTGCACCCGAAATCAGGCAGTATCGAAACATCGTATAATTTGAAAGATATTTTATACTGCAACTCAATAACACCGCGTACAATTGGGTAATCATATTTTGAATCTATTATATTCTTTCGATTAAAAATGTTTCGAAAACATAATTTTTAGTGTTCACGCGAAAAAATCGCTACTAATACACCACGCACCCGAAATCTGCAATATCGAAAACATCGTATAATTTGAAAGGTATTTTTTACTGTATTCATTTAACAACAACAACACCCGTTCCCAAATTGGGTAATACATATTTTGAATCTTTATATAATGCTTTTCGATTGAAAATGGTTTAGAATACATACTTTTTGTGTGTTCACTCGGAAAATTGCTCCTAAATACACCTCGCACCCGAAATCTGGCAGTATTGAAAACATCGTATAATTTGAAACTTATTTTTTTCTTTAGTTCAAGTACACCACGTGCAAAACTTGGGTAATATATATTTTGAATCTTTATTTAATGCTCTTTCAATTAAAAATGGTTTCGAAACATAAATTTTAGTGTTCACGCGGAAAAATCGCTCCTAAATACCCCGCGCACCCGAAAGAATCTGGCAGTATCGAAAACATCGTATAATTTGAAAGGTATTTTTTTTACGTAACTCAATTACACACCGCGTGCCAAACTTGGGTAACACATATTTTGAATCTTTATTGATATTCTTTCGATTTAAAATGGTTTCGAAAACATAATTTTTAGTGTTCACGCGGAAAAATCGCTCCTAAATACCCCGCGCACCCGAATCTGGCAGTATCGAAAACATCGTATAATTTGAAAGGTATTTTTACTGTAGGTCAATTACACCGCGTCCCAAAATTGGGTAATACTATTTTTGAATCTTTAATTAATGCCCTTTCGTTTAAAACTGATTTTGAAAACATAATTTTTAGTGTTCACGCGGAAAAATCGCTCCTAAACCCCGCGCACCCGAAATCTGGCAGTATCGAAAACATCGTATAATTTGAAAGGTATTTTTTTACTGTAGGTCATTAAACCGCGTCCTAAACTTGGGTAATACATATTTTGAATCTTTATATAATGCTTTTTCGATTTAAAATGGTTTCGAACCATACATTTTAGTGTTCACGCGGAAAAATCGCTCCTAAATACACCGCGCACCCAAAATCTGGCAGTATCGAAAACATCGTATAATTTGAAACGTTTTTTTTTTTCACTGGAGTTCAACAATACACACGCCTGCCAAACTTGGGTAATACATATTTTGAATCTTTATGAATGCTCTTTCGATTCAAAATGGTTTCGGAAACATAATTTTTAGTGTTCACACGGAAAAATCGTTCCTAAATACCACCCCGCGCACCCGAAATCTGGCAGTATTGAAAACATCGTATAATTTGAAACTTATTTTTTTCTTTAGTTCAAGTACACCACGTGCCAAACTTGGGTAATATATATTTTGAATCTTTATTGAATATTCTTTCGATTAAAACTGGTTTCGAAAACATAATTTCTAGTGTTCACGCGGAAAAATCACTCCTAAATACCCCGCGCACCCGAAATCTGGCAATATCGAAAACATCGTATAATTTGAAAGGTATTTTTTTACTGTAGCTCAATTACACCGCGTCCCAAAATTGGGTAATACATATTTTGAATCTTTATATAATGCTTTTTCGATTGAAAATGGTTTAGAATACATAATTTTTTGTGTTCACTCGGAAAATTTGCTCCTAAATACACCTCGCACCCGAAATATGGCAGTATTGAAAACATCGTATAATATGAAACTTATTTTTTTTTTAGTTCAAGTACAACCACGTGCAAAACTTGGGTAATACATATTTTGAATCTTTATTGAATGCTCTTTCAATTAAAATTGGTTTCGAAAACATAATTTTTAGTGTTCACGCGGAAAAATCACTCCTAAATACACCGCGCACCCGAAATCTGGCAGTATCGAAAACATCGTATAATTTGAAAGGTATTTTTTACTGTAACTCAATTACACCGCGTGCCAAACTTGGGTAATACATATTTTGAATCTTTATTGAATGCTCTTTCGATTAAAAATGGTTTCGAAAACATAATTTTTAGTGTTCACGCGGAAAAATCGCTCCTAAATACCCCGCGCACCCGAAATCTGGCAGTATCGAAAACATCGTATAATTTGAAACTTATTTTTTCTTTAGTTCAAGTACACCACGTGCCAAACTTGGGTATATATATTTTGAATCTTTATTGAATATTCTTTCGATAAAAACTGATTTCGAAAACATAATTTCTAGTGTTCACGAGGAAAAATCAATCTTAAGTACACCGTGCACCCGAAATCAGGCAGTATCGAAAACATCGTATAATTGAAAGATATTTTATACTGCAACTCAATAACACCGCGTAACAAATTGGGTAATACATATTTTGAATCTTTATTGAATATTCTTTCGATTAAAAATGGTTTCGAAAACATAATTTTTAGTGTTCACGCGGAAAAATCGCTACTAAATACACCACGCACCCGAAATCTGCAATATCGAAAACATCGTATAATTTGAAAGGTTTTTTTTACTGTAGCTCAATTACACCGCGTCCCAAAATTGGGTAATAGGTAATACATATTTTGAATCTTTATATAATGCTTTTTCGATTGAAAATGGTTTAGAATACATAATTTTTTGTGTTCACTCGGAAAATTTGCTCCTAAATACACCTCGCACCCGAAATCTGGCAGTATTGAAAACATCGTATAATTTGAAACTTATTTTTTTCTTTAGTTCAAGTACACCACGTGCAAAACTTGGGTAATATATATTTTGAATCTTTATTTAATGCTCTTTCAATTAAAAATGGTTTCGAAAACATAAATTTTAGTGTTCACGCGGAAAAATCGCTCCTAAATACCCCGCGCACCCGAAATCTGGCAGTATCGAAAACATCGTATAATTTGAAAGGTATTTTTTTACTGTAACTCAATTACACCGCGTGCCAAACTTGGGTAACACATATTTTGAATCTTTATTGAATATTCTTTCGATTTAAAATGGTTTCGAAAACATAATTTTTAGTGTTCACGCGGAAAAATCGCTCCTAAATACCCCGCGCACCCGAAATCTGGCAGTATCGAAAACATCGTATAATTTGAAAGGTATTTTTTTACTGTAGGTCAATTACACCGCGTCCCAAAATTGGGTAATACATATTTTGAATCTTTAATTAATGCCCTTTCGTTTTAAACTGATTTTGAAAACATAATTTTTAGTGTTCACGCGGAAAAATCGCTCCTAAATACCCGCGCACCCGAAATCTGGCAGTATCGAAAACATCGTATAATTTGAAAGGTATTTTTTTACTGTAGGTCAATTAAACCGCGTCCTAAAATTGGGTAATACATATTTTGAATCTTTATATAATGCTTTTTCGATTTAAAATGGTTTCGAAACCATACATTTTAGTGTTCACGCGGAAAAATCGCTCCTAAATACACCTCGCACCCAAAATCTGGCAGTATCGAAAACATCGTATAATTTGAAACGTTTTTTTTTCACTGGAGGTCAATTACACCGCCTGCCAAACTTGGGTAATACATATTTTGAATCTTTATTGAATGCTCTTACGATTCAAAATGGTTTCGGAAACATAATTTTTAGTGTTCACACGGAAAAATCGTTCCTAAATACCCCGCGCACCCGAAATCTGGCAGTATTGAAAACATCGTATAATTTGAAACTTATTTTTTTCTTTAGTTCAAGTACACCACGTGCCAAACTTGGGTAATATATATTTGAATCTTTATTGAATATTCTTTTATTAAAACTGGTTCGAAAACATAATTTCTAGTGTTCACGCGGAAAAATCACTCCTAAATACCCCGCGCACCCGAAATCTGGCAATATCGAAAACATCGTATAATTTGAAAGGTTTTTTTTACTGTAGCTCAATTACAACCGCGTCCCAAAATTGGGTAATACATTTTGAATCTTTATATAATGCTTTTTCGATTGAAAATGTTTGAATAATACATAATTTTTTGTGTTCACTCGGAAAATTTGCTCTAAATACACCTCGCACCCGAAATATGGCAGTATTGAAAACATCGTATAATATGAAACTTATTTTTTTCTTTAGTTCAAGTACACCACGTGCAAAACTTGGGTAATACATATTTTGAATCTTTATTGAATGCTCTTTCAATTAAAATTGGTTTCGAAAACATAATTTTTAGTGTTCACGCGGAAAAATCACTCCTAAATACACCGCGCACCCGAAATCTGGCAGTATCGAAAACATCGTATAATTTGAAACTTATTTTTTTACTGTAACTCAATTACACCGCGTGCCAAACTTGGGTAATACATATTTTGAATCTTTATTGAATGCTCTTTCGATTAAAAATGGTTTCGAAAACATAATTTTTAGTGTTCACGCGGAAAAATCGCTCCTAAATACCCCGCGCACCCGAAATCTGGCAGTATCGAAAACATCGTATAATTTGAAACTTATTTTTTTCTTTAGTTCAAGTACACCACGTGCCAAACTTGGGTAATATATATTTTGAATCTTTATTGAATATTCTTTCGATTAAAAATGGTTTCGAAAACATAATTTCTAGTGTTCACGAGGAAAAATCAATCTTAAGTACACCGTGCACCCGAAATCAGGCAGTATCGAAAACATCGTATAATTTGAAAGATATTTTATACTGCAACTCAATAACACCGCGTAACAAATTTGGGTAATACATATTTTGAATCTTTATTGAATATTCTTTCGATTAAAAATGGTTTCGAAAACATAATTTTTAGTGTTCACGCGGAAAAATCGCTACTAAATACACCACGCACCCGAAATCTGGCAATATCGAAAACATCGTATAATTTGAAAGGTATTTTTTTACTGTAGCTCAATTACACCGCGTCCCAAAATTGGGTAATACATATTTTGAATCTTTATATAATGCTTTTTCGATTGAAAATGGTTTAGAATACATAATTTTTTGTGTTCACTCGGAAAATTTGCTCCTAAATACACCTCGCACCCGAAATCTGGCAGTATTGAAAACATCGTATAATTTGAAACTTATTTTTTCTTTAGTTCAAGTACACCCGTGCAAAACTTGGGTAATATATATTTTGAATCTTTATTATGCTCTTTTTCAATTAAAAATGGTTTCGAGAAAACATAATTTTAGTGTTCACGCGGAAAAATCGCTCCTAAATACCCCGCGCACCCGAAATCTGGCAGTATCGAAAACATCGTATAATTTGAAAGGTATTTTTTACTGTAACTCAATTACACCGCGTGCCAAACTTGGGTAACCATATTTTGAATCTTTATTGAATATTCTTTCGATTAAAAATGGTTTCGAAAACATAATTTTTAGTGTTCACGCGGAAAAAAAAATCGCTCCTAAATACCCGCGCACACCGAAATCTGGCAGTATCGAAAACATCGTATAATTTGAAAGGTATTTTTTTACTGTAGGTCAATTACACCGCGTCCCAAAATTGGGTAATACATATTTTGAATCTTTAATTAATGCCCTTTCGTTTTAAACTGATTTTGAAAACATAATTTTTAGTGTTCACGCGGAAAAATCGCTCCTAAATACCCCGCGCACCCGAAATCTGGCAGTATCGAAAACATCGTATAATTTGAAAGGTATTTTTTTACTGTAGGTCAATTAAACCGCGTCCTAAAATTGGGTAATACATATTTTGAATCTTTATATAATGCTTTTTCGATTAAAAATGGTTTCGAAACCATACATTTTAGTGTTCACGCGGAAAAATCGCTCCTAAATACACCTCGCACCCAAAATCTGGCAGTATCGAAAACATCGTATAATTTGAAACGTTTTTTTTTTTTTTTTTAACTGGAGGTCAATTACACCGCCTGCCAAAATTGGGTAATACATATTTTGAATCTTTATTGAATGCTCTTACGATTCAAAATGGTTTCGGAAACATAATTTTTAGTGTTCACACGGAAAAATCGTTCCTAAATACCCCGCGCACCCGAAATCTGGCAGTATTGAAAACATCGTATAATTGAAACTTATTTTTTTCTTTAGTTCAAGTACACCACGTGCCAAACTTGGGTAATATATATTTTGAATCTTTATTGAATATTCTTTCGATTAAAACTGGTTTCGAAAACATAATTTCTAGTGTTCACGCGGAAAAATCACTCCTAAATACCCCGCGCACCCGAAATCTGGCAATATCGAAAACATCGTATAATTTGAAAGGTATTTTTTTACTGTAGCTCAATTACACCGCGTCCCAAAATTGGGTAATACATATTTTGAATCTTTATATAATGCTTTTTCGATTGAAAATGGTTTAGAATACATAATTTTTTGTGTTCACTCGGAAAATTTGCTCCTAAATACACCTCGCACCCGAAATATGGCAGTATTGAAAACATCGTATAATATGAAACTTATTTTTTTCTTTAGTTCAAGTACACCACGTGCAAAACTTGGGTAATACATATTTTGAATCTTTATTGAATGCTCTTTCAATTAAAATTGGTTTCGAAAACATAATTTTTAGTGTTCACGCGGAAAAATCACTCCTAAATACACCGCGCACCCGAAATCTGGCAGTATCGAAAACATCGTATAATTTGAAAGGTATTTTTTTACTGTAACTCAATTACACCGCGTGCCAAACTTGGGTAATACATATTTTGAATCTTTATTGAATGCTCTTTCGATTAAAAATGGTTTCGAAAACATAATTTTTAGTGTTCACGCGGAAAAATCGCTCCTAAATACCCCGCGCACCCGAAATCTGGCAGTATCGAAAACATCGTATAATTTGAAACTTATTTTTTTCTTTAGTTCAAGTACACCACGTGCCAAACTTGGGTAATATATATTTTGAATCTTTATTGAATATTCTTTCGATTAAAACTGGTTTCGAAAACATAATTTCTAGTGTTCACGCGGAAAAATCAATCTTAAGTACACCGTGCACCCGAAATCAGGCAGTATCGAAAACATCGTATAATTTGAAAGATATTTTATACTGCAACTCAATAACACCGCGTAACAAATTTGGGTAATACATATTTTGAATCTTTATTGAATATTCTTTCGATTAAAAATGGTTTCGAAAACATAATTTTTAGTGTTCACGCGGAAAAATCGCTACTAAATACACCACGCACCCGAAATCTGGCAATATCGAAAACATCGTATAATTTGAAAGGTATTTTTTTACTGTAGCTCAATTACACGCGCGTCCCAAAATTGGGTAATACATATTTTGAATCTTTAATAATGCTTTTTCGATTGAAAATGGTTTAGAATACATAATTTTTTGTGTTCATCGGAAAAATTTGCTCCTAATACACCTCGCACCCGAAATCTGGCAGTATTGAAAACATCGTATAATTTGAAACTTATTTTTTTCTTAGTTCAAGTACCCCACGTGCAAAACTTGGGTAAATATATTTTGAATCTTTATTTAATGCTCTTTCAATTAAAAATGGTTTCGAAAACATAAATTTTAGTGTTCACGCGGAAAAATCGCTCCTAATTACCCCGCGCACCCGAAATCTGGCAGTATCGAAAACATCGTATAATTTGAAAGGTATTTTTTTAATGTAACTAAATTAAACCGCGTGCCAAACTTGGGTAATACATATTTGAATCTTTATTGAATATTCTTTCGATTTAAAATGGTTTCGAAAACATAATTTTTAGTGTTCACGCGGAAAAATCGCTCCTAAATACCCCGCGCACCCGAAATCTGGCAGTATCGAAAACATCGTATAATTTGAAACTTATTTTTTTCTTTAGTTCAAGTACACCACGTGCCAAACTTGGGTAATATATATTTTGAATCTTTATTGAATATTCTTTCGATTGAAAATGGTTTCGAAAACATAATTTCTAGTGTTCACGCGGAAAAAATCACTCCTAAATACACCGCGCACCCGAAATCTGGCAGTATCGAAAACATCGTATAATTTGAAACTATTTTTTTCTTTAGTTCAAGTACACCACGTGCCAAACTTGGGTAATATATATTTTGAATCTTTATTGAATATTCTTTCGATTAAAACTGGTTTCGAAAACATAATTTCTAGTGTTCACGCGGAAAAATCGCTCCTAAATACACCGCGCACCCGAAATCTGGCAGTATCGAAAACATCATATTATTTGAAACTTATTTTTTTCTTTAGTTCAAGTTCACCACGTGCCAAACTTGGGTAATATATATTTTGAATCTTTATTGAATGCCCTTTCGAATTAAAAATGGTTTCGAAACCATAAATTTTAATGTTCACGCCAAAAAATCGCTCTTAATACACCGTGCACCCGAAATCAGGCAGTATCGAAAACATCGTATAATTTGAAAGATATTTTTTTACTGCATCTAAATAACACCGCGTAACAAATTTGGGTAATACATATTTTGAATCTTTATTGAATATTCTTTCGATTAAAAATGGTTTCGAAAACATAATTTTTAGTGTTCACGCGGAAAAATCGCTACAAAACCCCACGCACCCGAAATCTGGCAATATCGAAAACATCGTATAATTTGAAAGGTTTTTTTTACTGAGGTCAATTACACCGCGTCCCAAAACTTGGGTAATACATATTTTGAATCTTATATAATGCTTTTCGATTAAAATGGTTTCGAAAACATAATTTTTGTGTTCACGCGGAAAATGCTCCTAAATACCCTCGCACCCGAAATCTGGCAGTATGAAACATCGTATAATTTGAAACTTATTTTTTCTTTAGGTTCAAGTACACCACGTGCAAAACTTGGGTAATATATATTTTGAATCTTTATTTAATGCTCTTTCAATTAAAATGGTTCGAAAACATAATTTTAGTGTTCACGCGGAAAAATCGCTCCTAATACCCCGCGACCCGAAATCTGGCAGTATCGAAAACATCGTATAATTTGAAAGGTATTTTTTTTTACTGTAGCTCAATTACACCGCGTGCCAAACTTGGGTATATACATATTTGATTTTTATATTAATGCTTTTCGATTAAAACTGGTTTGAAAACATAATTTTTTGTGTTCACGCGGAAAATTCGCTCTAAATACACCCGCACCCGAAATCTGGCAGAATCGAAAACATCATATAATTGAAACTTATTTTTTTCTTAAGTTCAAGTACACCGCGTGCCAAACTTGGGTAATATATATTTTGAATCTTTATTGAATGCTCTTTCGATTAAAAATGGTTTGGAAACCATAAATTTTAGTGTTCACGCCAAAAAATCGCTCGTAATTACACCGTGCACCCGAAATCAGGCAGTATCAAAAACATCGTATAATTTGGAACGTTTTTTTTACTGGAGGTCAATTACACTGCGTGCCCCACTTGGGTAATACATATTTTGAATCTTTAATTAATGCCCTTTCGTTTTAAACTGGTTTTGAAAACATAATTTTTAGTGTTCACGCGGAAAAATCACTCCTAAATACCCCGCGCACCCGAAATCTGGCAGTATCGAAAACATCGTATAATTTGAACGTATTTTTTTTTTACTGTAGGTCAATACACCGCGTCCCAAACTTGGGTAATACAATTTTGAATCTTTAATTATGCCTTTCGTTTTAAACTGGTTTTTGAAAACATAATTTTTAGTGTTCACGCGGAAAAATCGCTCCTAAATACCCGCGCACCCGAAATCTGGCCAGTATCGAAAACATCGTATAATTTGAAAGATTTTTTTACTGTAACTCAATAACACCGCGTGCCCAAACTTGGGTAATACATATTTTGAATCTTTATTGAATTTCTTTCGATTAAAACTGGTTTCGAAAACATAATTTTTAGTGTTCACGCGGAAAAATCGCTCCTAAATACACCGCGCACCCGAAATCAGGCAGTATCGAAAACATCGTATAATTTGAAAGGTATTTTTACTGTAGCTCAATTACACCGCGTCCCAAATTGGGTAATACATATTTTGAATCTTTATTAATGCCTTTTCGATTATTAAAAATGGTTTCGAAAACATAATTTTTAGTGTTCACGCGGAAAAATCGCTCCTAAATACACCCGCACCCGAAATCTGGCAGAATCGAAAACATCGTATAATTTGAAACTTATTTTTTTCTTAACTCAAGTACACCGCGTGCCAAACTGGGGGTAATACATATTTTGAATCTTTATTGAATGCTCTTTCGATTAAAAATGGTTTGGAAACCATAAATTTTAGTGTTCACGCCAAAAAATCGCTCGTAATTACACCGTGCACCCGAAATCAGGCAGTATCAAAAACATCGTATAATTTGGAACGTTTTTTTTTTACTGGAGGTCAATTACACTGCGTGCCCCACTTGGGTAATACATATTTTGAATCTTTAATTAATGCCCTTTCGTTTTAAACTGGTTTGAAAAACAAATTTTAGTGTTCACGCGGAAAAATCGCTCCTAAAATACCCCGCGCACCCGAAATCTGGCAGTATCGAAAACATCGTATAATTTGAAAACTTTTTTTTACTGTAACTCAAGTACACCGCGTGCCAAACTTGGGTAATACATATTTGAATCTTTATTGAATGCTCTTTCGATTAAAAATGGTTTCGAAAACATAATTTTAGTGTTCACGCGGAAAAAATCGCTCCTAAATACACCGCGCACCCGAAATCTGGCAGTAGTATCGAAAACATCATATAATTTGAAATTATTTTTTCTTAGTTCAAGTTCACCACGTGCCAAACTTGGGTAATATATATTTGAATCTTTATGAATGCCCTTTCGAATTAATTAAATGGTTTCGAAACATAAATTTTTAGTGTTCACGCCAAAAAAATCGCTTCTTATGTACACCGCGCACCCGAAATCAGGCTAGTTATCGAAAACGTCGTATAATTTGAAATATATTTTTTTACTGTAACTCAATACACCGCGTAAACAAACTTGGGTAATACATATTTGAATTCTTTATATAATGCTTTTTCGATTTAAAAATGGTTTCGAACCATACATTTTAGTGTTTTCACGCGGAAAAAAAAATCGCTCCTTAATACACCGCGCACCCAAAAATCTGGCAGTATCGAAAACATCATATAATTTGAAAACTTTTTTTTTTTAATGTAGGTCAATTACACGCGCGTGCCAACTGGGGTAAT
>SSSL01000161.1:0-17983 GCA_008086715.1 Sitobion miscanthi
AATATATCATTAAACGTATAATAACTTCGACGTGTAACACTCGACTGACGTCGCATTGTTACACATATTTTCACGACGGCGGTCGACATATACTACGTAAGCATAAACTACTCCTTAAAAACAGGGGTTTATAACACTATTGACTAACGAACAACTATAATAATATGTCACCTATGTAAATTACACTGTAATAAGCTATATATCATGTGTCGTATATTGTAGACAGTCGTTGAATTATTATTATTTAATATATGTTATATAGGTGGGAATAGTTTAGATTATAAAATGTTAAGATAGGTCGTGCCTGAGAAGCAATATGTGCTGAGGCGACACAAAACATGATATATAAGACCGCCGTACGCGCATACATGGGAGAGTCCCGTTGTCGTCGAATTGGTCGACGAGGACGTAGGTACAACGAGCGTGCCTGTGGAACGCCAGTCGTTGTACGGACTTTTGATTAAGTGTTATATTTATGTTTGTTTTTTCAATTTTAATAAACGTGTTTCCGACCAGAAAAACTATACGTTTTGTTTGAGTAGCCACACAATTCTACGTACTCCTTAGATCTGATCTGTAACCGTTAATTTATGGTCATTGACGATTTAAGGTTTAAACAGTGAAGGTAGTCCTACGTTAATTGTATTCTTTCAATTTGATCTGTAACCGGTTAATTTATGGTCGTTGAAGATTGAAAGTCTAAACAGTAAAGTAGCGATATCGACTCTTGAGAGCCAAACTGTAACCGGTTAATTTATGGTCTTTTGGCAACTCAAGTGTCGATAGAGGCATATCATCGAAAAGTGCATATACGACACATATATATTTTATTGAATAAATATTAAAATATATTAAACAATTTAAATGCTTTATTATCTGACGACTAACTTGGTATCCTTCTAAATGAATATTAATATATTATACATATTATATACGTAATATACACAGATAACTGTTATACGTTACGTACTAGCATTTTTTTTAATTTTTAGTAGGTATATTAAATATTTATTATAATAATAATAATGATATAAATAAAACTTTATGAAATTTAGCTAACTTTTAAAATGATCTGGATTACTAGGAAAGGAAATTAACACACTTGTCAAACGTCTTTTAAAAATTAATAAAATATGATATGATATGGTTTCATACTTTGAAAATCTGTGAATGTTCGTGTTGGGTATGTTCGATGAGTGACTCATAAAGAGATATCTGAATACGCTCGTTTGCAAGACGATTATTTTTTCTCATTACAGATGGGGGAATATTGTACGTAAAAATAACGCCAGTTACGTATTTAACTAATACAATTTTATTTCTTTATAAGTACAATATGAATAATATGCACGAATAAATAAATATTGCGTAAAAGCTCCAGGGAGATTTGAACTCCCGATCCCCGTCTTACATTCCGGTGTTTTAACTAACTAAGCCACGGAGCTTGTATACCGAAGATGAGTGCAATAATATGCCATGTACAGTACCTAATATAGTGTGAGTATAGGCGGATATTTTCATGTATGGTATTACAATTATTCTGTGCATATATACTTTTGTATATACATCATACACGTGTAGTATATAGTGCTAAAATGCACGTTTTTTTTAAACGAAACACGGGCGCCGGTCTATGACCGTACCCGTTTTGATTGAATTATTTGGGTAATTCTATCCCATTGGGTCGGTGGTTTTTAACTATCCAGCGGTTACTCATGCCACAGCCCCCACGTTTCAGCCGAGGTAGGCTCCTCAACCTTAGAGGGGCATCGTTACCGATGGGGCTCCCCTCTCCCGTGGTACTAACTTGGTTTTAGGTTGATGTTAGATGGATCAACCCGAGATTAACTCTACCACTATTCTGATTCCGAAAGACTGGCTAGTGGTGGGCCTGTGGAAGGATTTCAGATTGCTCACGGGTCTTTCCTTTCCACAGGGTACCTATTACCCCGTGCAGTTTCGGTTTCCCTGGGTACTGCAAGACCCTCTGGCCCTTGATAATCGCCTATTACGATTGACCAGGGCTGCCGGTGAAGTATTCTGGTCCCCAGCACCAGGGTGGACGGACCTCGGTGCCATATGTTGCCATATGGTGCAAGGTCCTTTTTCTTCTATCCGTGTTTATCTGTCGGTCCTGTTCGTTAATGAATCCTTTGCGAATCTTCTCAGATGTTCATAACGTATTTTTGTTTTCACTAATTCATTGACTTCGCATGGCCATTCAAGACCATCTCTTGCCAGGTTAGTTACTAGTTCTTCTCTATAGGTGTTTACTCTTGGGCACTCGAAGAGTACATGTTCCGCAGATTCCGGCACTCCACATTGGCATAGTGGAGAGTCAATCAGGCTGAAGCTGTTAAGTTTTTCGTTGAAATCCCCATGTTCTGAGATGAATTGGGTCACGAAATGGTCTAGTTCCATTGTTATCCAATATCGCTCCCTGACACATTGTGTGTCCATCTTCCCTTGGTACTTTCCGTCCATCTACTGTTCCATATTTCCAAGACCTCGTCTAAGATGGCCTGTATTTTTTCGTTGTTCTCTTTGCCTTGTCTAGCTTTTTCTTTTATTGAGAGCATTCTGAGCTCAAGATCCAGGGGAAGGCAGCCCCCGATGACTTGTAGTGAATCGGTGGAGGTTGTCTTGTATGCCCCTGTTTTTGACCTTAGTGCGTCTCGTTGTTTACTTCCCAGTAATTTTATGGCTTTCTTCGTCATCAGCGCTTTATCCCATATGGAGACTGCATACCCCAGTCTCGGTATGAACACAGCGTTGTAAATCACTTTTGATGTTGTCGTTTTTATTCCCCAGTTGCATGTCGTTGCTGCGCGCATTCTGGCGTACATCGCTTCCGATTTTCCGGCAATGTGTTCAACGTGACTCCAGTAGTTTCTCTTGTAATCCATTAAGACTCCATGATACTTCACTGGGCTAGTTGATGTGATAACATCATTGCCGAACCTGACTTGATATCCCGGCTTCAGACCACCTTTTAGTGTCATTACCTGGGTTTTCTGGCTGGAAAATTTAAGTCCTCTTTTGTCAGCTCATTCTATGATTCTGTCTAGGATGATTGACATCCTCTCTTGTGCTAATGGAAGCGCAGTTGCAGCGACCGAGATGACCAAGTCGTCTGCATATGCAACCATTTTCATTTTTGATGTTATGTTCGTTTTTAATGCATTGTCCATCGATACGTTCCACAACACTGGGCCAAGCTGAGACCCTTGCGGGCATCCCTTACTTAAGGTACAGCTCGCTTTTGTTTTTTCAATGGTGACGTGCGCTCTTCTATTTTCTAGATAGCTCTTGATTATCTGAACTGAGTGTACCACTGCACCTAGACTGAGTAGGTTCTCAAAAAGTACATCCCATTTTAGGTTGTCAAAAGCCCCTGAAATATCTAGGAAGACTCCTATGACTAGCTTTTCTGTTCTATTATCTACCCAGTGTAGAAGAGCATCAATAGCACTGAGAGTAGACCTGTTACTCGTAAAGCCATGTTGGTCCTGTGATAGGTTTCTTGTGATGTCCTGCCCAAGTCTTTTTATAATCAGCGTTTTCAGCACTTTTGCCAAAGTTGGCAGTAGGCTTACCGGTCTGTAAGATTTTGGCTCGGTGGGGTCCTTGTCCTTACCCTTGAGCAAGACCACCACATCAGCATCCTTCCAACATCTGGGAAAGGTCGAGCTTGTCAGACATCTTCTGAAGAGATGGAGTAGCTGGTCTTTTATCACTGGCCATGCCTTTCGTATAATTGCCGCTGTTAGTCCGTCATTACCGGGGGCTTTCCTCGGCCCTATTCTCCATATCGCATTCTTAATTTCGTCGTGTGTGATGTTTACATCCTCCAACGGCTCCACCCGCTGTCCTGTTAGGATGGTCTCAGTCCCATCATGGGGGATGAGAGTCTTAAGCAGTAGGCTCGCTGTTTCCGCTGGTGTTCTTGTAACATCTCCATCCGGCGTTTTCAAGGAGGTTTGTACGTTATTATAACTGGAGCCTTTCTTCAGCCATTTGTACAAGGGTCTCCAAAGATTTGAATTTGCGCTTCCTGCAAATTCTCTCCATTGGTTAAACCTTGTTTTCCGTATGAGACTGAGGTGGTTATTCCTCACTACCTTGTAGCCTGCTCTGTCAGTTGTTTTATAATTTTTGTTTTTCCTGCAGTTATTAACTACTCTACCGGAAATCATCAACTCCGGAGTCCACCAGGGAGGTAGTTTTTTACCCCTTAGTGTTCCCCTTGTTGGAATTGATGATTTAGCCGCTTTTGAAATTGATTCAACTATTGATATCGCACCTTGATCTATGGTACCATTGGGCCTATAGTATTGGATTTCATTTGTGAGATGAAATTTGAAACTATCCCAATCTGCCTTATCGATGTTATAACGTGTCTTTTCCTTCGCTTGGTCGGATGTGTTTATTTTGTCAGAGAGCACTGTATAGGATATTAACCTAAAATCACTGTATGTGATGTTAGTGGTAACTCTCCAGTTTTTAATATTATGTTCAAGATCATTTGATGTTATTGTTATATCGATATTTGATGAACCCATATCGGTCCTATGGTATGTATTCGGTTGGTTGGGTTGATTGTGTACTTTAAGAGATAAGTCTCTTATCATATCCTCAACCTTTCTTCCCTTTACTCGACCGGTGTTATTTTGGCCTTTACTATGCCATAAGTCGGAGTGTGCATTCGAATCAACTCCTATTATCGTCCCCGACTTGATTATTGATAATATGTTAGTAAGTTTAGTGATGAATCCTATAATAGGTATATTGAATTTGAAGTATGCCGAAATGAGAGTTTTGAATTCTCTATTTTTCTGTTTAACCGTGGCTACGACTATGTTCTTTTCCGATAATTTGTCTATACGAAGTAACTCTATGTCAGGATTGAAGACAATTATGGCGGCTCCCGTGTCGGACTCCGTACCCATAATTGTTCTTATCGGGGCATGGTCAAGCCCCGGAATACGTCCACCTCTTGAGGACGGTTCCTGTACCAAGGCTATATCTATTTTCTTGGTAATACAAAATTCTCTCAATTGCTCTGCAACAATGAATTGTCCGTTCATGTTTAGTTGTACGATCTTTAATTTTGATTTTTGTCTTATGTTAGTCATTTGGGAACAGTATAATCCGTTCTCCTAACAACATTATCAATTGCTTTCCTCCGCTCTTTACAAAGTTTGGAGTGGGCAACGTGGTTGCCTTTGCAATTTGCACAGATAGGACGTTCGTCTTTTTTATTACATGCATCATCTTTATGTCCTTTTGTACCACAATGAGTGCAGGTCATCGTAGTCTCCTTGCAGAATTTTTCCGAGTGTCCGTATTTTAGGCATTTATAGCATTTCTGGAAGTCAAAATACTCAGACACCCTGCAGTTAGCCATGCCCACATATACTCTCCCAGCAGATAACAGTTTGGCATGTATGTCAGACCTAGTCTCACATACCCACCACACTGTTTCCTTGTCTCTGGGTCCTCTTCTAAACAACGGTCTTATAATGTTTATAGCTACTGCACCGAGCATATTTCCCAGACCTGTATTTTGGGAAATGATATTCGACGCTATCTCCTCTGGTGTTAGTGATTTGTCTATATCGTAGATCATCACCATTGGTCGCTTGCTCGGTTGATGTCAGTCCTTATTTCCGTAATGGATTTAAGCGCCGAATACGTATCTTCGTCCGCTGCCACAATTCTGATGAATTTACTATCCCCTTTATTAATAACCGTCTGCCTGGCAATTTTGGGTGCCTTATTTTTCTTTACTATATCTGACCAGATTGATTTTCGGGTGCTATCTACTGTCTCTTTGTTAGACACTTAAATAGTGAAAACTTTATCTGGAGTCTTATCTTTAAGACCTTGGATTTTTTGGTTCCTTACAAGTTTTTGTTTTTTGCGTCTGGTTGAGACGTCCGTTTCGCCTCCACTTGTCGACTCTGACATTATGTGGTCTTTTTTCTTTCTAGTGCGACGTTTTCTTCTGACTAATGTCATCTCGCCTTCCGTGTTGCAGTCCTCAGATGTAACTACAACATTTACTCTAGATGTTGATGGTTCATCTTTTCCTAATATGCGGACTTTTTTTTGTTTTCCAGCGTTCTTGCGTTTCCTATTACGGGAAACGGGTGAATTTCGCATGTCAGAGTCAAGGTTAGCACTTTCTTTTACCATTGGGGAAACCATGTCGCCCAATCTATCGTGGATACACGGTTTGTTTTTATTTATTAACATAGCTCTTGCTTCATCAGAAGCTCTGGCCTCCCAGAGTCTGCCCAGAATTAGAGCATTCTCCAGTAGAAGCTCCTCTACGAGCTCTTGGTACTCCATCTTGACTTTGTGCAGATCCTTTATAACCGCAACAGCGATTTTCTTTTTTGCAGTTTCACCCGCCACTATCTCTTCCAGCCTTTTACCAAGGTTGTGAGCCTGTTTTGTATATTCAATCGCCAAGTCCTGGCGTATGCCAGGATTGGCTGATCTGGCCGCGTTAAGCGTGTCTGAGTGTTTTTTCCTTTTCTTGACTTTTAATCCTCCTGTTTTATCGTCATGTTCAAAATCACTATCTTTTAGTGATTCAACACTGACCTCCCTTACTTTTCTTACTAAAGACCCTCCAGGGGTCATCGTATGTTGAATTATTTTCGTGTCTAAGGTTTTTATCTGACCAGTGTAGTCATTTTCGATTTCCATACTTGAGGATTGCGAGTCCTCTGAGTTATCGTTTGTGTTTATACCTCCCCTGATTCTCAAAGGGGGTCTTGTATATTCGTCCTCTGAGTCTGACATACCCGCCTTAACCTCCAGTTCTTCCAGGTACTTGGAGGTAATTTTGGCAAGTCTTTAGGCAGAGGTTGCCTCGGCCTCACCTTCGGCCTACTAGGGCTGGATGTCTGATTATTCTTTTGTACTTCTAACAGACCATGTATTAGTCTTTTTAGTTGCAATTCTTCGTACATATTTTCTGGTAAACTGTAAGGGTTCCTACAGTATGGAGGTTGAGGATATGCGTCATACTCACTCCATACCTTAGCTTTAGCAATTGCGTATAGCTTTTCTTTCTCCCTTTCCATTGCTATCTTTTTATTTGCCTTTTCTATTCGTTTCTTTTTCATTTCTCTGAGGTTAGCCAAAGCCGGGTGCTCATCCGTTTTGTCTTTCCTCAGTGATTTCCCGAAACTGAAAAATTGATCATTGTCATCGTTTGTCGGTTTTGACAGGTCAGGTGTACTTCCCATTGGGTTGTACCCCCTGTCCCTGTTTTCCCATTCTCGTATGTGCTCGTTACGTCTTAATTTTGACATATTATACTCTTTTTTGATCATTTTTGTGAGCTCGTTTGTGACGTTGCCCCAATTGAAAGGTTCATTGCGTCTACCTGAACCTTGCAGGATTCTGTTATTTTCCTCGGCAATTGCCTCAAGTGCCTCCACTCTATTCACTTCCACATTGTCGCTCAGATTTGAACGAGCCGTGTGAAAGGATAAATTAGAGCTTGATGTACTTGCTGAGGACATTGTAGAGTATCCTGATGAGAAGGACCGTCTGCGATTTAAAGCTCGCATCGGGATCGCTTCTCGATTTTCTACATATTACACATATTACATAAATTAATTATAAGATAATATAACGTGTAAAAACATACATACAAACATTGTAAGATAAAGCGATATACATTATATTATATAATACATTAATTGTGTATAAAAAAAATTTACTTAATAATACTTTTAAAATAAAAAAAAAAATAGAAACCTGATATCGACACTAATTTATCCTCGGATAAGAAATCATGTATCTGTTGAAAAGTACTAGCAAAATTATTAAAAAATATATAATTTAACACGTATAATGTTTTAGCGGATATAGTTAAATTACTAAAGAGAGTCTCGTCGTAATCATCAATATTAAAAAATTCTTTACAAATCCTATGGAAATTGATTAACAATAGTCAAGATCTATATTTTTTTCTCATATATAAGCGTGAAAAATATGTTTTGCTTGAGTCGGGTGGGTTTCGTTGGCGGTGGTAAATGTGACTGGTAATAGTGTGTGTTTTTCCCGTACACAGGCTTGAAAAATATAGAACACGAGATCAGAGGATCAGAAGATCAAAGATTAGCATCGGTAAGGATCAAGGGATCAAGGATTAGTGATTGGTGAGGATTGAGAATCAAGGATTAGTGATCAATAGGGGTATATGCACAATAATATGATGGGTGTGATAGACAATATAAAATAAATATTACAGAAGTGATACTAATGTGGACGATAATATGGTATATATAGGATGGTATGTACTATACTATATACATAGTATATACTCTGGTTATATATATGTATAAATACAATAGTATATGTATACTTCATACATGTATAGTATATAGTATATAATCTGGTGTGTATATGTATATAGTATAGTATAATATAGTATATAATAATAAAAAAAAAATAAGAAAAATGTTTATACATAGAAATACGTTTTCATTTATTTTATTTTAATGTTATATTAATAATTATAATAATTTGAAAAAGTTAAATACTTTTCATTAAAAATAATAAAGGTATAATATACATATTATATAAGTATTCGACATTTATAGTGTAGTATGATGGTATAAGATGGTTTTATCTAATATTTATAGTGGTATAAGTTATTTCGATATAAAAACATTCTATTTAACCCTACACTGCATAGTGTAAACATTCTTGCTATATAACAAGTAGTATAATGATATCAATATTATCACAATAACCACGGTAACAATCATAGTTATCACGTGTTTTACTTGCACCATGATCATAGATAATAAAGATATGGATAGGACCACGGACTAAGATATAGCTTAGTATATCTTAGTTCATAGATAGGACATAATGGTCTTATCAGCAGTCTTCCAGGGGAACAATTGAGGCCAAATAAAGTATACCTAAATCGACTATCAATCACGACTATGGATAAAGGAGCCTCAATTGCCTTCGACTCCGGGAACGTGGCCTCAAATATATTTAACATGGCCGTGGCCTATCCATATCTTTATTATCTATAATATAATATATCTTATAATATATCTTAGATATAATTATATCTTTAACCGTGATTTGCACTACCCTTAGATCATATACAATGGATGGAGCTACTTTAATCATTTGCTGTGTCCAACATAACACCCCACTTATTAGTTATTTTATAGTGATTGTTGGCGAAACACATGCGTGATAACTCGTTGTACTTTGAAATCAAATGGGTGGTGGGGATGGAATGTAAAGCGGCATAGGCGCAACGCATGCGCAATAACTCAAAAAAATCCGATCAAGTTTAATTTAAAGCTTGAGGCAACATATAATATACCAAATGTGGAATATTCGTCGGAAAACCATGCTTTTAAAACTTCAGCTAAAGTGATTTTCTGCGATACCGGAGTACAGGAAATTGTTGAAGAGGCATATGATAAATTAATGCGAGAGGAAGATGAGTACACTTGTAAGAGTAGCAGATTCACATTACAGTGTATTGATGGGTTAATGCTAGGTATATATAAATATACACCTTTGAGTAGGCCATCAAATATGCAACTACCAGACGCAATAGAAAATAAAAAGCTGTGATTAATCCGTAGAACACAGATTCACAATGTTTCAAATGGGCAATCCTAGCAAAACATGTTGCAGGAAATAATAAACATCAATAATTAGTTTAAACACCAAGAAAGATATAGTTTTACACATCTATCGTTTCTAACACCACTACATAAGGTTAAAATTTTTGAAAAAAATAACCCAAACGTCTCTGTCAATGTTTACGGCATTGACAAACAATTTCAAACGCCAAAGTTTCCGGAATATTAAGTATTTCCACTAAAAATAGTACATGAAGAAAAACTCAATCACTTTGATCTTTTATAATTTCAGACCAGGATGATAACAATCACTGTAGCTACATCTCTAATTTTTCAAGACTCATCGGGTCACAAAAAACCAATCACAATGGACAATCAATTTTCTGCAAACGGTGCTTTACATAATTCGATAATTAACAATACAAATAAAAATTAAACGAAGTTGCAGGACTTGAGCAACATAAATAAATATGTGGGGAACACCAGCCCATACTACCTCAGATGCCTAAACTCGGATCAATGCTCGAGTTTACTGCATGGGATAAAACGCAACGTTCGAAGCAATTCTCAAAAAAAGTGATGAGAAAATTGGAGAAAAAACAACAACTTTTCAAGAACACGAAGCCATAAGTTATGGGTTTATGGTTAAAGCAAATGAAGAAATAGCAGTGGAACTGCTTGAAAAATTCGGAATCTCAACATCACTTATAATTTACCGTGGAAATGAAAATAATAAGGATGTGGCGAAATATTTTGTAGATAATATTGTGGAAACAGGGAAAAAAATTGAAAAACTACTCATTACCAACACTCCTATAATTTTCAGGGTTGAACAACGGAGAATATATGAAACATGTAATACTCATAATTTATGTAACACCAAATTTTCTCAAGAAAATCATAAAGTGGTTGATCACTGTCATTTATCAAGAAAATTTAAACAATCATTATGCAATACGTGTGATCTTAAACTTCAAACACCTAACTTCATACCGGTATTTTCCATAATTTGTCAAATTATGATGCACATTTTATAGTCTTGGCTATGATACACAATCTATCTCGGTAATAGCAAACAGTGAAGAAAAGTTTATTACGTTTTTAAAATACATTAGCAACTTTTTCACATTAAGATTTATCAATAGACTAAGATTTATGAATTCCAGTTTATCAACACTTTCAAAAAAATTAACTACACCTGGATTTGAAAAGTTTAGAGACAGCGCAAAACATTTTTCTACACAAGATTTACCACTAGTTACCCGTAAGACGCTGTACTCTGTACGACTATACAGATGATTGGGATAAGCTTGAAGACACCAGTTTATCGGCGAAAAAAGATTTTTACAGTTCATTGGAAGAATCACATATAAAACATGAGGATTTTGAACATACAAATACAGTGCCAAAAACTCGGGGAATACCCTGATCTTTATTTAAAAATCGATGTTCTGCTGCTGACTGATGTGTTTGAAAATTTCCAAGACCTCTGTATAACCACTTACCATCTGGACCCATCATTATACTACACGGCGCCAGGATTTAGTTTTGACTGTATGCTAAAATACACGGTTCAACAACTTGAATTGATTTCGGACTATGATATTTTGTTAATGCTCAAGAAAGGTGAGGTTAAGTTATTTAATAAAAAAAAAAGAATGTGATAAAATATCTGTTATCATAGGAATTCGTGGAGGCTTGACTCAAGTGAGCTTGAGATATGCAAAGGCGAATAATGAAAAGACCAGATTATGACCCGGCACAACCAAAATTATGGCTTGTTTATCAGGATTGTGAGTATAATTTAATATCTAATTTAATATTTTATTTAATATATTATTTAAATTGCAGGCAACAACTTGTACGGTTACGCAATGTCACAATTCATGCCATACGGAGGATTTAAGTGGGTTGAACCCAAACTAGAGGGGTTTAATGATTTAGATAATAGATCACCAATCGGGTGGATGTACGAGGTTGATATATCATATCCAAAAAAACTTCATGACAAGCATAATGATTTACCATTCCTACCAAAAAATAGTATTCCACCGGGTTCAAAAGTTAAAAACTTATGGCGACTTTAGAATCAAAGAAAAACTATGTGGTTCATTATAGGAACCTACAGCAGGCTATAGCCAACGGTATCCGGCCAAAATAGCGAAACAATTACCGTGAATGTAAAAATCACGAATTAATAATACCGTAAATAAAAATAGCGAATTGTAAAAAAGAGCGAAAATACATAATAGCGAAAAGAGAAACATCTGTCTGCCGGGTTGCTTATATGACACAATGTAAAAATCAAACATAATTGTTACAATAAAAAATGAATAAAAATAGTTTATAAAAGAGAATAATAAATTTAAAAAAGTAAAGCATACAATAAAATATGGAGTAATCATGGAGTATAAATGAAAAATTATTATATTTAGTGTTTATTTGTCTCTTATATATTTTTTGAATACATTAATTATAATTATAATATCGTTAAGTTCTAATAATAAGTATTTATAGTAGTAATAATAATAATTTTAAATAAAATAATTATATTCAATTTAAATATAATTATATTTAGACATTCAGTGACAAATTATATGCTATACCTTTTATGAAGTTCGTATTCTCATTAGTATTATAATTTTTAACTAATGCATGAATTCGTTTATTACAGTCCTTGTACTTTTTTTTTTTCTTTGTGGTTGTTCTCCAGCAATATACTGCTCTCGTTTCAATTCTTCTATATTTTGAACTTTCTTAATTCCATCAATGAATTTCCATATATTAGGGTGGCTTGCTCCTAAAGAATATGTATTCTATTACTAAAGATACTAATTATTAATAAAATAATACGAACCAATAACAGATGTAAATCCTCTGTGCCACCCTTCAACAGCGTTGTTTGTTGTTGGAAGACCATTTTTGGCTGAATAATGACAATTCCAAATATCAATAGGATATCTTGGTTGTCGTCGAGTTTTTCGTCTTCCTGTTATTTTTCCTACCCAGGTATCCTCGAAATAATCCAAGAATGGCATTAACAGGTCTTCATTTTCAACATAAAATTGTGTTTCTAAAATTTCTTCGTATGCATTAATAACGTTATCTGGTGAAACATAGGCCAAAGCAGGTAACATACGAATATGAAGAGCAAAGTTAGCATTATTAATATAATTTTCGACTAGACCAACATTTTGAATTTGTCGCCACATACATTTAGAAAAATGAAAAAACAACCTTGTTGTTCAGCATGTAGGAAAACAGTTTTGAATGCATTGATTGAGGCATGTTCAAAGTCCATTATTACCGATGTAGGATTTAAAGATGGTTTTATTTCTAATAAATATTTAAGAAAACGTGTATATGTTAATTGAGATTTATCGGTTAATAATGCATAAATGGTAGGACTAACTGTTTAGTCACCTTGTTGAATAAGTACATGAATAGTGAATAACTGATAAAAAAGTGAAGGTACCGTTTTAAAAGTTACATCGACTAACCAATCAGTTGATTGATCCATTAATTTTAAATTATTTTCGGTCGAAAATATTAAAATTCGATCTTGTGATGCTCTACTGTCAAATGTTAAAAATTGTTCTCCTTTCATCGTTTTAGTATACTCATCAGCAATTTTAAGGTCACTCACTGTTTTTGTAATAGGTGGTGCGCATTGGTTACGTGTCCGAACTCGTCGTATGGTGTGTTTTAAATAATGAACTGACGGCATTGCACCGGCTACTCCAGGTACTATTTGAACAGTACTGATTATATCATGTGGAGTATTTTGTGTATGAACAGCCGCTTCTTTTATCTTATTCACAGCCATTTTTTATTGGATTTTACACGGATCGGGAACATGATAATGTGAGTTTTCCTTAGGTTGACTTTAATTTCTCCGTTTATCGTAATTATTCTACCTTTACATGAACTTTCTACGCAACGCCAATATATTGTGTTATTTTGTTTTCTATCTACACGATGCAAAAAGCCACTATACAATAATAAATCCTTATTTTTATTACTTTTTACAAATTCCATTGATAATAATATTAATATATTTTTTCACTGCAGACTTTTTTTTTAACGAACGAAAATATTAAGTTAAATAATACAAGCTACACATTTACACACTGTCGAACTACAACTGTAGGTATTAAATTGTGTCAGCTCAAATCTAACGCGATTGACAATCTTATCCATATTTTCTATATATATATATAAGTTAAATAATAATTAAGATAGCATATTGACGATATCAGTAGGTATAACGATATTATTGTGACCTGCCTGCATAGGGTTTTGTTCTATTATCGATTCGCAATTTTCACATTCGCGGTAAATTGTTTCGCTATTTTGGCCTAGACCCATAGCCAACGGACTCGTTGTGGAAAAATTAGCATATTTATTTTATTTTATTGTAGGTCCACAGAGTTGTACAGTTTAATCAGTCAGACTGGCTTAAAAAATACATAGAATTAAACACTAAGATGCGGAAAAAAGCCAAGAACAACTTCGAAAAGGACTTTTAAACAACGCCGTTTTCGGTATATTTATATTTATTATATTTTTAATTGTTTTACTGACATTTTCTACAACGTTAGAGGCAAGACTGTGGAGAGTTCAGGACGTAGAATTAAAATGGAGCTTGTTTGTAGTGAAAAACTTCTGCAAAAACTTATAAATCTTGCAACATTCAAACACTGTACTACGTACGACGAAACTCTCAACGCCATATCATTAGAAAATAAAATTATCCAGTTTTGCAGGCCAATATATATAGGTAAATATATAATTAATTTACTATTATTAACCATATTTTAATATTTTTTTAATTTTAATCAGATTTTGCAGTGTTGGAAATTTCTAAGACCTTCATGTACGATTATCACTATAACGTTATGCAGGCCCATTCTGGCGATACGATTGAGCTCATGTATACAGATATATGTAAATGTCTTAAAACTAAACTAATTTTCATATATTAATTTATATTGTTTTTTAGATTCACTGGTATACTATATCCAAACCGATGATTTTTACCAAGACCTGGAGAATAATTCCAATTTATTCGATCAAATGGATACATCAGACTTGCCACAAGATTCTTGCACATTCTTTTTATGGAATATACAGCGTAATCAATTTACGTGTATAATATAGTAAGTTAGATTAAACATGCGGCTATTTACAAAAGGAAAATATATATTTAACCTAAGTGGGTATTCAATACCCAACTTTACAATTAGTAATTTTATAGTAAAATGACATGAAATTACATATGTAATATAATAGTGGAGATAGTAGTAATAATACAAAGCACACGGTATAAAATATAATGAGACATATAAATTTCAATTTTTAGGTACATAATAGTAATAATACAATATTTATTAATATCTAATAAACAAGTGAGGGTGCTCATTGCCAAGGCGCATCATCCTATCAATTGGTTGATTTCTGCCGTAATTAGTATTGTGTGAAGTAATAGCGAATGGAGCGGATGACCTAGTTTGACGGGAAGGAACTATAAAACCAACTTGTACAAGTAGGGAAAGAGCATCAATAGATCCATCAATTAATTTGTGTAAAAAGAGTAAGTTAGCCTCAACTCTTCTATCAGCTAAAGAGACAAGTCCGAGTTTGTGCATAACTGGTTGGTAGTCGTGAGGTAAATGATTAGTTTTCAGAATAAACGCTGATAAGCTTAAAAATCTTCTCTATAAGAGAAGAATCCACTGCCATACAGGGGTCCCATAGTACTAAGGCATACTCAAGAAGAGATTTAACAAGGCAACAGTAAATTAACTTGAGTGAGGCATACAACTTAAACTCTTTAGTTAATCCTAGAAGTAGTTGTTAAGTATAATTAAGTTCGATACAGATGAGCGGCCAGGCCTGAAGCCATATTGT
Organism: Sitobion miscanthi; assembly: GCA_008086715.1. Classification (NCBI taxonomy): domain Eukaryota; kingdom Metazoa; phylum Arthropoda; class Insecta; order Hemiptera; family Aphididae; genus Sitobion; species Sitobion miscanthi. The sequence continues at coordinate 15,555 of SSSL01000161.1, forward strand.
TCGTCAATTAATATATTGTTAACCGATGGCTGAATATTCCGTAGCACCAGTAGCTCAAATAACTTGGCAATATGACTTAAGATTGAATTGGTCTATAATTTTTTATATCAGACTTATACCCGGATTTGAATATCGGGGTTACAGAGCTCATCTTCAGCATCATGGGAAAGACATCAAAATCCATAGAACACAGATAGCATAAGTCCGACTTAACGTTGAACAAAAAAGCACCAGATAAGCCATCAGGTCTGGTAAATTTAACGTTTTTTAAAGCGGAGAGACCAACATCAACATCGTCAACAGAAAAAAAATACAGTCGCTAGGTAAATTATGGTGGGAAAAAGGAATGTCAGGGTCCTTAGGATTGTGGAGATTTGGTGGATAAACTACTTAAAGTACGATGAGATAATATGGGGAGTGGACTCAGGCCCAAAACTTGTTACATCGTTGTAAAAGACTGAATTAGGGATTCCAGTGCCAGATTTATGTTTGCATACGAAATCCCAAAAGGAACGTGGATTTTGATTTAGTTGATTTTCTGTGCGAGATAAAAATCCACTATGACATTTTTTGTACTCAATCTTATATTGCGCCCGAAGAATAGACAATTCAGAGAAGTCACGCGGACAATGTGTTGATTTATACTTCATATGCTTCTTTTTTTTCCCCCAAACAATGGACTTAAGATCTCTAGAAAATCAACTAGGAAATTTTAAAGGTTTTATCTTGACTTCAGGAACGACATTTAAGACACAAAAATTTAAAGCGTCATAAAGTACATGCGTTGCTGAGTCAATATCAAATGAATTAATAGTTAGAAGCCAATTAAATGAAATCAAAAATGAGCAAATCTGTATATAACAACTATTACTGAAATCGAAGAAGTTATGCGTGTTATCAATAGATGGCAGTTCATAGTCGATAGTGAAAATTAAGTCCAAAGCTGGATGGTAAGAATCACTTGGTACAACCACAGTATCAAATTTTGAAATACACGTGTTACGGTTTTTAGAGAATACTAAGTCAAGGATATTACCAGAAGAGTTAGGTACTTTATATAATTGAAAAAAGTTGTGAAATGCAAATATTTCGGGCACGCAATGTATTCTTGTACCAGAGACAGAAGTGTAAGAAAGCCCATAGTTGTAATTTTACCAGCTTACGTCTGGAAGATTAAAATCGCCACAAAACAAGAATACACAATCGGAATGGGTAGAGATTATAATTTGGATGGCTGACATAAAGGACTCATATATGTGGATGGGACTGTTTGGAGGGATGTAGACGGAGCAAACAATAAATGCAACATTATTGGTTGTAAATTTCACAAATACATGTTCGACATTGAAAATTGATGTGGGCAATAACTTACATAAAATCTCATTACGAATGACAATGAGCACACCACCACCTCGACGACAATTACTAGTTAAATTATTTCTATCACATCAAAAAATAAAATAGTTTGACAAACCTAATTCATTATCATAAAAACTATCAGTGAGCCATGTCTCGGTTACACAAAAAAATATATAATTAAAAACGGAAATATTATATTCGCAATGATAAAAGATTAGTAGGCAAAATAATAATTGGTAAGTTACCTCAAAATAAAGCAGGAAAATCAGCAATCATGCACTCGGAAACACGCACAGTAAACCAACGATAATATATGAATATAAGTTAACGAAATTAATGAGTTTAAGAGAGAAATAAGTATCAAAAATAAATTAGTATAAATGAGCTGCAACTAGAACTTGTTATCATAATCTGGTTGTGTCTTGTCGTCTCCTCTTCACCTGGGCTCTTACCCGCTCAGGTGTCGATCTGTTAAAATTAACGAGGTCTCGGAGACTCGACCTCGGTGTGTGATATTATAACTAGGGATCAGGGTTACCTTTTGTGAAGCAAAGTACTCAACGTAATATATATATGTATATCTGTTATTGTCTACTACAAGTTACAACATCAAAAATATACTTATAAATTATAACTCCGGGTGTGACGTGGGTGCCGATGTCCAAAATGTGGGTTGAGGTGGTCGTCCACGGGTCCTCTTCAGGTCGTTGTCAGCCCTCGAGTTCTACTATCGACCGCCGACTATGACTCTTCATTCTTGACCATCAAACTATCGACCGCCGACTCTAGACTCTATTGACTACCTCACTGTAGACTCTCTCATAACTGTCTGTCGCCAGGCGTCCAGATCGGTTATTTACACGGTGTCAGCTAAACATCGCGTCAGCATAATATATATTTCATACATATATATACACATTTGCAATTACTAACACTCAGCATATTAGCCGTGCTCAACGTAGGGAGTAATGTACGATGTCGATGACGATAATCGTTACAGTTGTAACAAAGCTTCGATTTTTATAAGGTGCTCTTGTATACCATCAATTGAAGTGTTTGTTCTTCTTGGT
>SSSL01000352.1:0-17698 GCA_008086715.1 Sitobion miscanthi
ACTAGAATAAGGGTACCAAAACCAAACTCCGCTTCTGATAACGTCTCGAAATGAAACTATTAAACAGCCACAGGTTGCACTGCGTACGCTAGGGTTGCAATTTTGAACCGCGTAATATAGGAATTATTCATATTTTTTGAATTAATTTTAACGATACAACGGTCAAATTTGTGTCTTAAGAATGTTGAATACTTATGAAATATACATACATGAACATGAATAAATGCGTAATCACTAATCGTAAAAGCTATATAGGTAATCTAAGAAGGGTCATGGTTCAAAATACCTAATGCATGTAATTTCCAAAATACGTAAAAAACATAAATAATTCCTATAGCCGTACGAGTTTGGTCTTCATTTAGTCTTCATGTTTAGAATCATGATTAATGGTTAGAAGTGGCGAACGACCGAGTCTACCTATCATTATAATCAGTAATTAAGTAAATTTTATCGTTAAGAAGTTAACGCCAGGCACTTTTCTCGAAATTCCATGGACTAAGTAGAATGGAGGCATTGAAGTGCCTCCATGTTTATATTGAACCCCTCAAAAAAAAACCAAAGAAAAAAAGAACAAAATTTAAATTTTAAGGGGTATCAAATATTAATAGTATGAAAAATGCTATGAAAATTAATTTTTGTACTTCCAATTACCTATATGGTTTATTGTGCGGTTTGAGAGTGAAAATACTTATTATCTATAACGTAGAAAAGAAGTTAATCTGTGCTTGTATAAAAGTAAATTTTCGATATTTTAATAATTACTTAACTCAATAATTCAAATTCAAAAAGTAAAATATCACAAGCCTTAGAGCTAATTATTGAACATTGAAAATAAAATATCGAAAATCGGTTCATACATAGCAAATTTTGATTATCATTAACAAATCCCTTTTTAACTTTTTTATTTGAAAGTATGTCAAATTTATAAAATATTTTCTATATGATTATAAATGAGAGTTTATGCGAATGTATAAACAATTTGAATTATTAGCTTTTTTGTAGGTTTGCAGTGGTACCGGTGATTAATAGGTAATAATAATTTTATATTAATATTATATTTTAGGTTATAAACTAAATTGTAACTTGTAAGTACAACTAAAATAACACGGGAAGAAATTCCTCAACACACATAGAATTCAATACAGTCTAAAATACATATTAAAAATGTTGACTCTACTTAACAAATAAAACAGCAAAAAAGAAATAGTTCCTCTTAATAATGCTATTAAAGCAATGAAATTTTTGTATATACTCAGAAATCTGTTGTAAGCGAAATTCAAATATTTGGCCAACATATTTCAGCTTAACTTCAAAAGCTCTCTATAAAAGTATCACTTGAGCTACAAACAAGCATTCAAATATGATAAGAATCGCTCGTCTGCAGGCTATGAATACTATTAATTTTAGTATGGCTTAGTATCAAGTCAAAATTCTCTTTATTTAAAAAAAAAAATATGTTTTTTTGTTTTAGACAATTCTAATAAAACTGTGAAGAAAATATGTAACATTTTAAAGTACAGAGCTGATCTTTCATCATCAACTGAAGAAATAAAATCCAAAAAACAGCGGAAATTGTCATATTTAGTTTAGATTCTGGTAAGTATTAATTAATTCATTATTTTTAATTTTGTTTTATATTAAGAATAATATATTCAAGTCAGTATAAGAGGTATGCAAAGAACACTTATATACACTTTTTTTATCCATATATAGGTAAACAATTATACATAATATATTTTGGCATTTGTCTGGATTTTTATTATAACTTATATTATATGATGTTGTTAATAATATTTTCTAAACAACATCCATCTTATGTAAATACCATATGTATGTGGTATCTTTTTAAAGAGATAATGCGACAAAGTCAAAATTATATTTTAATTTAATTTTAAACACATTTTTTTAGAAATGAAAAGAGTTTAATACTAGCTACACAACTAATAGTATGCTTTCTTTTATATCTGGTAAATATTTAAATCAATAGTTTCAGTAAATTATTTTATTCTTTTTTTGTTTATTTTGAATTAAATACTGGTGACAAAGTGAAACTCGTTAAGAAAATGACTAGTTTGCCATCTAAAACTTGTTCTTTTCCATATTAACAGGTCATAACATGCACAAAGTATAGTACTTATAAACATTGAACAAATGGTTGGTATCCATAAAAAAATAAATCCGGATACTTATGTTGAGATTTCACCTCCTGGTATCATTAATTTAATAGTTTTATTTGTTAATAGTAAAACATTAAGAAGATTTCAGCGCAATATTTGTTTTCTTTCGTAGACCTACGCGTAACATAGATAAAACGCTTTCACCTAAAATAGTTTTATTTTATGATTTTTGAGTAATCTTAGAGTAACATTTACCATTACAAAATTTATAGAGGGTAGTATTTTTGAGGGTATGACATATCAATTTTATATGTTATTGTTATTTGACTTTGTATTTTAATGTTAAAATAAATTTAAAAATGTTGTACATTTAAATGATGTTTAAATATTGTTTTGAGACAATATTCAGAAAAATCAATATGTCACATCCCTAAAAATATTATTGTCTATCATTTTCGTAATGAATGATTTTCTTTAGGATTACTTAAAAACATAAAAAAAAATGATACTGCGTAAATGTAGTTTGTCTATGTTGTGCGTGGGCCAGAGAGAGTAAACAAAATATAGTGTGCTGACATCCTCTTAAACAATAAATTCTCATGTTTCTATAATATTTTAAAACATTTATAATTTTCAATTAAGTTCTTTTAACAGATAAAAAATATAAAAAATTAATAAATTACTTAATAATAATGAAATATGATCTATAAATGAAAAATTAGATTTAGTTGTTCAAAAATATCAAGAAATTTCTACCACACAAACTCTTAAAGAATTTAATATTTACACATTATGTAATATTTATAGATTCAAACCTTGGAAAAAATAGATGATTTTGAAAACGATTTATCCAAAGACAAACATTTTAGAATTAGTTAGTATGTAATATTAAAGAAGTTCAATTTCAACTGAAACAAGTTTGCCATTCATTATCTGTGGCTGGAAAGTCAATAAAACTAATGGTTGAACGAATAATGGTTTTTATATTTACTCCTAAAATGTTATGTGACTTTTCATATTATGGTGTGGAAACAAAAAAACTTTAATTTGAAAAATAGATTGGTAATAAAATAATATTTGTAGTGAAACTTTTATTATTACACCTGTCATTTTTATTTTTTGCAGAAGTGATGAGTATTGTTTTGTTATATACTAGTAATGCTAGTTTTGTATATCATAGATAATAAAATAATTTGTTTTATATAATATGTGGATGTGTCTAAAATATCTAGTTATGTATATCATAAGTGTACTCAGGTCTCAGGTCGTTGAAGAATGGTGAATATAATTCCCAGTAAATGATAAACCATGTTAAGGGGCCTCATAACTGAGTGGTTTTTCTTTTTTTAAAAACTGCTGTTTCTATAATTCCAACGATAAGTGTGTTTTGATACAATTTAGTACTTACGACTAATACAATGACAAGACCAATTGCCAAACGTATAAGAAGTTGCCTATAAAATGTTCCTTAGAATCCAGTAGTATAGATGCCCCTTAAGGGAATTGATGCCAATTTTCAACATTTTTCACCATTCTTCAAAATTTGAAATTTATATTTTATATGTTAGTTGCCACCTCAGTTTTAATACTTTTCCACTAATCATTAAATTCATATATTTACACTTTTCTATGGTAATAGTGGTATTGACTCAAAAGTACAACAATACTATGATAAAATTATTATACACAATTATAATAATTAAATATTAATAAAATAATAAATGCAACGTTTTCATCAAAAATTAAATCAACCTACCGTAATGGTGTAACATTAATAGTAAAATTAATACTTAACTATTAAGTAATTATTACTTTAATGGAAATATTAAAAATACATAATATTATTATCATGAAATATAATTGATATATGCTGACAGGAAATCTCCGCTCAGAATATTTTTTGTATACAATAATACATCATTCAATTTAAATTTATCACATCAATTACAGTGACCCACACAAGTCTTACTGTACTTACAACAAGTGCCAAGTGGTGCCTACTTGCTCATATTTTTAATTTCAAATAAAACAGGTGCAACAATAAATAAAAACATTTATATTACATATGAATATAAAATGCAATTTATTTTGATAAGTTTAAATAAAAATGTAAAAAAATTATTTAAAAAATATTTAAAAAAATTAAATAATTAATTTTAAATTAAAATGCTTAAACATAAGTCATTAGTACCTATGAATACAAAATTAATTAATTAATATTTAACCTGTTAAATTTTTATAAATAGATATTAAAAAAATAACAAAGGTAAATTTTACTTTTAAAAACATTATAAAGGAATATATTATAATATATTTTGTAATCTGTAATATCAAATTATTGTAATTTATTCATTGGTTGTTTCTTGGTTATGACGGGTGATAATTTTATTTCAATAGTTACCTACTCATATATTTTTTTAGTCCATATTTCTAGCAATCTAATTGTTCTAATCTATTAGCACCTCTGATTGTAATTTAATGATAGAGTCAATCGTTTTTATGAGCATATTCAGTGTCGGCCTGAGTTTTTTTTTAGGGACTTATAAATTTTTTTATTTGCTTGGCATGTGTCTGGAGTAAGAGGGAGTAAGGCCCCGTAATGTATTTATCAATATATTTAACCGTACTTAATTTATCTTTACAGGGCCCAGATGCTTGCCTATTATAGTGTGAGTAGGAAACAATAGTAAGTGTCAAGTAATAAATAAGAGAAGGTTTTTTTGCGCTACTGCAAGTTAAGATAGGTTTTATATTTCTCCTTAAAAACAAAGGACTCAGACGAGGCCACGAGGACCCCGCTTAGCCGACCCTGCAGCAGCCCCGCTGTTAGATTCAGCGATCATGAAAATGTTGCATACAAAAATATGTATGATTTATTATACCATGCGTCAACTTATATCCGTATATATATATGTAAATATAAAACAATGATGAAGATTGGACATTTACTTTTAAAAGTTTACTTGAATAATAATATTATGCTTATAGCTTATGGAATATGGATTTGTCTTCAAAGTTAAAATTCTATAGGTAATATAAATATAATTTTGGTTTTTGCAATTTCGTTTCTGTGTAATTAATAATTATTATTATTTATTATTTTGCAGTTTCAAATATTTCAATAATTTAATAATATATTATTAAACGATTGATTCCCCTCGACAGGCTTCTCGTTAATATTATTCGGAATAATTTTTTAAGCATGCTCTCCAATTTTTTTACTTCAATTATACATATAATTTTCAAATTTTGATTTTTGGAATTTTTAAATACACTTGAAGATTTTTGAATACTTGAGATCTTTTAATCCATTTTAAGATGATGTTGTTATAGAATATAAACTTCTGTTTTCAAATAGGAATCCTCTATTTTTACTTTTACACTTTAGTAATTATTATTCAGCAGATTTTGTGTTTTGAGAATTTTGATGCATCTAAATCGAAATTCGAACTTGTAGTTTTTGAGTTATACAACTTTGTGTACTAAGGAAAATATGTGTATGGAAATTGGTTAAGTAGATTTAGAGGCTTAGATGATTTGAAAATGTTAGTAATTATTACTAATTACCATCGATCTATCAAGATATACAATTTGTAAAAATTATCTAAGTATAGGTACTGATTATTGAATAGGTACTAGGCACATCTAATATTACTAATAGTATTTTATTATAAAACCATATTTAAGGATTATTAACCTTAGTATAAACATTTTAATAATTTCAGCAACTATCTACTCATTAGAATTTTGATTTAGATACATCTACATTTATAAAAATATCATCTGCTTAATATTTCTCAGTAAAAAAGAAGATTCTCGTTTGAAAAATATAAGTTTGTATAGCTACAGAACACTCTTTAATAGTAGTACAAAAAATATCAAGAATTTGAAAATATGGTCTTTAGGTATACTAAAAAATTCTAAAAATCAGAATTTGAATATATGTATTTTTAAAAGAAAAAAGGTGGTGAGCGTTTTAAATTTAAAAAAACTGATCCATGGCCTTTGATGTGCCAGGCCGACACTGAGCATACTTCAAGCAATCTATATGGCTTAGTCTTGGCACCCAGACTTTTATATATTTGACAAGATTGTGCCATAGTAGGTATAAAGAGTAATAATAGTAATATTCTTTATACTGTTGTTGTACTGCGGCGTAAATAGGAATTTGTCTTAAGGGTGGTGGAGGGGTATTCGGAAAAAAAAAGCCCCGTACTAACTAAATACATAACGCATTTTCATTATAGTGTACATTTTATAATTTAATATTTGTATATAGGGTGGGTATGGACATTTTTTACACTTAGTCTAACATGTCTTATGTGACATAAATTGCCTATGCATACGGTAATCAGTATAGTGTATAGTGTATAGCGTAATATATCGTAATATCTCTAGCGTAATATTACGTTATGTATATCGCCATTGATTCTTATCTATATTATTTTGGAATATGATAGAATATGATACAGCGCCGTATCACCACTTTCCTCCAGCCGCCAGTTTTGCATTGGCAAAATCGCAACGCGAATAATTTAAATTTTATTTCGTATTTATTTGGTGAGTTAGTTTTTAAAAACAAAACAGTTTGTACTTTGTCGCATCGTATTGCGACGGAACAGCATGGACAGAATAGAAATCATCGGATCACCGGATTTACGTAGGACACGGTGTAAGTCCGACGACTCACTCCGCGACGGGAACGATGCTATCGACCGGCCGGTCATCATTCTCTTTGCTCACCACGCTCAACCGAGCCACCCATTTCCGACCGACTTGCACCCCGTCCTCAAACCGCGTTATTTCGTTCGATGACCGCGCAGTGTGTTAATTTGTAATTTCGACTTCCGACAGTCGTCTCATCGAGAACTGCTTCGCTCTCGCCGGAATGACTTGGGAGTCGTGTCCTCCCGCTCGCCGACCGCACACATCGCACGTACACCAACAGCTGGCTCTTCGACGTACCCGCTACGCTCGCCGACCGCGCGCGCTTAGAGCCACACCGGCGCCCGTCGACCCGCTCACGAACGACAGTGCCGTACGCAATAACCTGTTGCGTACCTTTTCGTATGGAACACAACAAACGGTTTTCGACGCAATCGCGTCATGATCATGAAACATTGTGTTATTTTATTCATTCTGTCATGACGTCGTGTAAACCTTCTGACGCAATAGTCAGATCTCAAACGTATTTGTGTTAGTGTGGATGTTGTATGTTCCCTAGTTCGCCGGAACCGCCATTATCACTGGTATATTCACCTATAAATTTCTAATGTATAATATTTTATAGTCATACAATTTTTTTTTTATCCTTGCTAATAGGTAGTTCATTTTACTGGACTTTAATACTTTATAGCGAACTGGAGTATTGAAGTCTGAAACCATAGTCCGTTCCATGTGTCTGCAACTGCAACTGAAATACCTTTACAAAACACTCTGTGTGGATTGCTTTGAGTTTTGATGCCACCTGTAGATCATTATCACCCCATTGTTGTTGTTTAGTGAGTATAATAAGTAGTCTGTAGGTACTATAGAATATGGCTAAATACATTGGTATAATCTCAACTTTCTATAATTATCATACAGTCCGCGCAGGAATGTTTTTATTATTAGTTATTACCATGTTTATGTTAAATTATTATGACGGAATCATGTCTGCGTTTTATGGTGAACAATGCCAACAAGCAGACACCAGACAGTGTGACGTAGCACAGATGCATACACCCAAGTCGTGAACATAAGTACCAGTGTGTTCTAGAGAATCTTATAATATATAGGTTCTCTAGAAAGTACCTAGGGTGTGGCTGTACCTTATATCATTAAAGATAACTATTACCATACTTCCAATTAGATATATTTTTAATAAGCATGAACAACCAAGTTGCTATCATAGGTCTTATTATTTTATTTAATTCCTGTTTAGAAACTAACTACCAACCTATACCAAACACTGTTCTGATTGCTATATTTTGTTTGTTTTTTCTAAACACTCCCCCCAGGACCAAAACTGAATTATTAAAAACACAATTATACAACATTCAAATGCTCTTTTCAACTAAATATGTAAATATATTTATATTTTATTTAAGAGGATGTAGAACCCATATCTGTTATCTCCGTCTTACATACATGCGACGTACCACATTTCCGTATACCAAACAGTGTACTGCCAGTTTTGATATCAGAGTGAATTGACCTATTATCAAACTTTTAGGTAAGAACATTATTCATGTTCTCTCATTGGTTTTCTTTTATGATATTTTAATTTTGAAGTGAGTATGAGTTATGAGTATGTAAAATATTAATGTTTGAAAGTGCTCATAATTTTCACTTAAATATTAAAATATCGTAAAAACCGACAAGAGTACACAGATAATACTCTTACCTAAACGTTTGACGATAGGTCAATTTCACTAAAATATCAAAACTGATAGTACACTTTTAAAACTGGGAAATTAAAATTTGATATGTTAAACTTGTGTAAGATTCAATATAGTCTTATAATATAATGTACAACCTAATATTACCGCGTCCTACTATGTACTTATTACAATATAATATAATTTTTTTTTGCAGTTAATTGTTAACAATCTGGTCATAAGTTAATGAGGATCATTATATGTTGTCTTTAGGTATTCATAGTTTAAAATATTATCTACAAGTGATTTTTCAAATAGACATCACTGTGTATAATATTTTAAGCTATTACCTCATTACATTCATATATTCAGACAGTGAATCACCAATATCATTAATTACAAAGATCTTCAGAAGAAAATGACGGTTTAAAGTAAATAATTTACAGTTAATAATATTATTGTGTATAAGAATCTGTTTCTTTTTTTAAAATCTTAATACTTCTATAAATGTTTAATGCATGATATTTATATTAGAGCTTATTTATTTAATTTGTTGGTCCTATATCACTAATATCAAATTTAACGGTTTACCGCATTTTGGTTTCTGGGAAAAGTAAAGATTCTTGATTATATTAGTTTAATAATGATGTTTAAATGTTTAATTTGTGTATTGTCCTGTAGGAAGGAGGTTACCTCACCATTGTTGGTTTTTTGTAAGTTATCTTGAAGTCATATCAAAATTAATTATAAAAAATAGAAAAATTAAATTAAAACAAGTTAAGATTGTGACAGGTAATATGAAAATATTTATTTAATTTAAATTATACATAATTTATACATTTTTATTTACATAATCGTAAATATTTCCGTCACTGCATGATTGAGTATTCAAATATATTTTTGAATCATATAAAATTCTTCAGTTGAGCGGCGTTCCTATAAAGACACTGCAGCGCACTCTTTGGGAACCGCTGATTTAAACGATAAAATATAAAAAACTTTTTAAACGATGTTGTGATAAAAATGAGCGCTTTCCCATTGCAGTTGATGCAAGTAGTTTTGTAAATTTGTTCAAGTATTTTTAAAACTACTTGAAAAAATTTAGAAATTATTGGAAAAACATCAGGATTTATATTGAAGTAGAGTTTAATAACATTAGTTTTCTCTCGAGTTTTCTAGAGTTCCGTCAGTGATAAAGTAGTGCACCGAGTATACCTCAAATCTAATTCCCCATTTAAATCAATGCAATCGTCAATAATTTAAATTATTTTTTAAATTAATTCCTTATGTCTTGGCATACCTGCCTTAGGTATAATGCAAAGAAAATTAATTTAAACACACTCGTGTAGTAAAAACCTTTCATTCAATTGATCCGAATAATTATTCAAAAATGGATTTAAAAATTGATGTTTTATAAAACTGTGAGGACTTACATTATTACTATGTTGACGTTTATTTTGTCGTCTCAAGCTTACAGGAATATCAATTTTTTCAAATTCTATAACACAATTTTCTCGAATACCTTGAATGTTTTTTTGAACAGTGGATGCAGTTTCTAGAAATTTTTTTTGAAGAAATCTACTAAGGGGAAAACTAATGGCCAATATTTTTATTAATATAGATAAGGTGATTGGAGAATTCAATTGTTTTATTGCCGTTATAAGTTGATTTGCTGCACTTGAGGAAACTGCATCTATCCAATTTCAAATAGAATCCAAATCATGTACAATAGCTGCCTGGAGTTCTTCAAACAATATTACTGCATCGTGACATTCAACAAATCAAGTTGCACATGCTGTTTTTAGCTTAAAAGGTTATTACTGAAGTATATTTTTGATTTTTAAATAATAAGTTATAAGTTATAAATTATTATTTAAAGTTAACTACAACGTATAACTAATAAACTATAAATATATTTTTGGGATTTCTGACGTTCCATAGTTATGGACAATATATCCTATATCTATGGGGCTATGCCAAACGGGTACCATCTGATCACACAGAAGTACAATGTGTAGACCAGGTTATGGTCACAGCTATCAAAAAGGCTACATCAAAAGTATATTATCAGAAATAGTGCAATTCTCTTATACCCAGCCGCCGGTACATAACATTGAATAAATATTAATACGCTGGCGTCTAAGGGTTACACCAATGTCACCATACCTTTTATTCTTTTTGGATTATACACATTTTGTGGCATCGATACATTCTATATTTTCACTATATTTCACTGGTCATTACAAGTAGAAGTCACTATAAGTTCATGCAAAAAAATATTACTATTTTTTATCCACAATTTATAGACTAGAGAGGCATCTGTGACACCAATTATTATTTTAGAAGTGTATTAATCTTGTTAATACAAATTGATTAATACCAAAACTATTTACAAGATACATGAGAAATTATTACACTTGTGTACATACCGTACAAACCATAAATACTTACTGAATATAGTATATTACTATGAGTAGTAAGAACATTTAAAAACACCCCTTGTCACCAACTGTATTAAAAAATAATCCATATAAGCCATGCAGGAGATAATTAGAAATGTATATAAAAATGGTAGAGATTTTATTAGAACCATAATATTTCTACAATTTTAGTAACATGAATTTCTTATTAACCTATACACAGTATGTACTTATAAAAAATATAATGTATTTTTAACATTTTTTAGGAGCACCTGATGATTGGGCTAAAGGAGTTGCAAAAATTAAGTATTTTTACACAGTAGAATTGAAAGATAGAGGAAAATATGGATTTTACCACCAACTGAAATTTTATCACTAGAAAAGAAGCATATGCAGCAGTATCAGCACTAACTAATGTAATAAGTTCAGAAAAGTATAATAATGTATACAATTATTAGCTTACCTTTAACTCAGCTGTACACTTTTATTTGTATAGCATATATAATATTTAAATCATTTTTGTATTTTATATTTTACTAGTATTTAAGTTTATTTAATATTAACAATTAATCATTTTAAGTATGACATTGATGTTGACGTTATTTTTACAAAATAACAATTCTTTCTGTATTGCATTAACAAAAGGTGAAGAATGTAATATGTTGACAGTTGAGTGTGTCAATAACCCCTACAACCAGTTAATAAACCAGATATCGACTGTACATATTAATATGTGTAATATATTGATTTGGTATATTATCTGTTTATAAACTGTTGTTTAATATTATAATATATTCATATTGTCAAAGTGAAGTGTAATTTGTATTATTTTGAGGTGAATGTTAACTACTGTCTACTGAATGTGTAAATCCTTCTATTTTAAAACCCAAAACCTATTATTAGTAGATTGAAAATTTGAACATGTCTATTAATAGACATATGCCCCAATAGTAATTATTTTATATACTAAACTATATAATTTTAAAATAATTTTTTTTGTACATCATTACATATGCATCAGATTCTGCCCTTGAATATTTTTCATGTGGCCGCAATAAATTTTACTTTCTTACCATTGTATTTACACAAAATTTTATACAATGTACATTATAATTTATAATTAAAAACTATTTTTATATAGTTTTTAGAAAATATTTGAAAACGTTTCTACTATCGCTGTCATCAAAATTTTGGATTTTTATACCCCCTCTGATATTTAGCATAGCAAACCCTTAACTACCAAATGATAAACAAAATCAATAATAATTTCAAAAAGCATTTTCTAAACATAGTTTTTTTTTAAGTATTCTGGTTACTATAATCATTTTAACTTAATTCATAAAAATACATAAAATTTTTTAATTTAGGTTGATAGGTAATTTAATAAAATAGCCTTTTAGTTTATCATATTGTTATGTGCAGTTAATTGTTTTGTAGTTTCCCCATCAACAGAAAAATAAATAACATTATAACATGTGTCCTGTGGGAAAGTGACCGTTCCGCGTCATTTGATAGTCATATGATACCTTAAGTTATGAAAAAGACCCCTTTGAAAGGGGGCTTAACTTTTTATTTTTGCAACTTTGAGCAATTTATTTTTTTTTTAACAAAATCAACTGTAAAAAAATATACACATTTGCTGATGTATCTTCAAAACTTATATAAATATGGTTAATTTTTACAGAAATTACGTAATATTAAAACCAAGAATAACAATTTTAGTTGTTTCGTTGTAATTAAAAAATATTATTTTTGGGTATTTGCAACTTTTAGAGTATATCATTATATTTTATTTACACAATGACATTTTCAAATATAATCTTTTTGGCAAAAATGAAATTAACCTACTATTCTACATTATACTAATGCTTACTAGTAATATAAATTACTTTAATAACAATAATATCATCAAATTCACTTAGTAATATTATAGGCTATAATAGACCGTATTTTCTCAGAATCATTCTTCGCATACAATGATTTTATGTCATTGAATTCAAGTGTAACTCCATCCATTACAGTGGATCCATTTATAAACTACTGTACAGTAGAGCGACACCCACTTACCTGCTTTTTTATATTTGAAACCTGTGTTCAGGAAAAACAACTATTGCAATTATTATTATAATTTTTATTTTCTACTTCAGATTGAAGAGACATTAAAGAGTTATGATTTTGAATTAAATGAACTAATTTAACGCAATACGGCTAGAGAATCACTATTGCGTACCATAAATGGTAATCTCCGTGACAAAATTAAACAGTCACATAATTGATACAGAATAAAACTATCAGAAAAAAATTAAACCAATACACAATTATCTTGATCAAATATAAACGATACTTGATAATTTTTACAAATTTAAAAGTAACAATATAAAAATATAACATTTGATTGGTATTGACATGACAATCATTTAAAAAAGGAATCATGCATTTTGTGTGAATGGATGAGTTATGAACACATTAGAAGATTGAGTGCAATCAAGTAAGACATTTTATTTTTAAACTGTATGTTGTATCATTTCATTTAATACTTACATACCTAAGCCTGTATGCTTATTAATCAAATAATTTTCCTGATATGCCAGTTGGTGTATATGTAAATATTATAATTGTTCAAATTTTCTTAAATTTCACTAACACTTCATATCATTTAATATAGTACCAATTTAATATAGTTGACTATAGGTTCTAAAAAATTAATTAAAACTCAATTATAGTTGTTTTGGAAGAAAAATGTAATCATATTATATTCAGTATTACATTAACATTTTTGATAATTTGTAATAGTTGTACAAAGTATTCACTAACATATTTTGTTAAATAACAATTTTAATTACTTAACGTTTTTATTATGGATCCCAAAATATTTAAGTCTAAGAACACCAATTGCTGACTGAACAAAGTTTGAGAATGGCCTAAAAATATATATAAGTTTAATTATGACACAATGCATTCTAATATTAAAAGAAATATACCACAAAGATGCTTCATCTTTGTCTTTAATAGCAACCCTATCATTCTGTAAACATATTATTTTAATTAATTTATTACATTTATGAAAATACTAAAAAGTACCTGTCTGGTGTTCCGTGTCCTGCTTCTTCTGTCTATACTATCTCTGTTTGCTTACATATTGTATTACATATCTCTTACTTTGCATCTAAAAATTCTTTCATCAGAATGATTTTCTAAATGATTTTCTAATGATAGGTATAAAGTTTTTATTTATCAGTTGACGGTCGTGGACACTTCGACTGTGAATCAACATGTCACCGCAGTACAACTAAATATTCGACGAAAGTTCAACATTGTTGTTGGGAGTAATATCTATAATTATCAGTTATTATAATATGCGAATAGATGGAACCCCGTAATATAATTTTTAAAACTTTATTGCTTGTAAAAATATTAAACATAATATTTTTTATTAATAAAATATACTTTTGTTTTATTGCTCTGGCACTATAATGCAGCTCAACACACAAACTTACATCAAAATTCGTGTCGCCGCTCTTAGTAATGCCATATAATTAGTCGGTAGTACCTAGTAGGTTAGGTTAGGTACTACCTACACGTATTCGTGTTTCTCATTGAAAGGTGTTAAAGCAATTGTTGTTTGATTGATCATTAATTTTCTAACAATGTTTTACATTTTCATAAACGGTGAAAAAATTCTCAATAGTACGCAACACATTATCAAAGAAACAATGTTATTGATGAGTTATATTTTAAAATATTATTTTAATATGTCACCTACCAATAGTAAAATAATTTGCTATTGACAGTCCTAAGTCTGTATAAAATGGGGAGGAATATAATTTTAATGAAAAATTACCAAAAATTATTTCTAACTATAACAAAAAAAAAAAGTAAACTTAAACGGAACATATATTTTTATATTTTTAACTTATGATTTTTACGATATTTGATATACAGCGGTAATAGCAATCGAATTCTCATTAACTGACTTGTGTTTTGATATAATTCCAAAACGAACAATCGTAAGACTCTTGAAATGTTCACCAAATATTTATAATAACATTTTCCATACATGGTACAATTTTTAAACTATTTTAACTCTTTTTTGAACTATTTATAACCATGATAATATTTTTAAATTTTTTAAGTTAGAAATTCATAAATGTTTTTTTTTTTGATAGCTAACATTAGAAGTTTTAATAGAAGGTTGCTGAAAAGTTTTCTACCTCTATCAAAAATAAAAAGTTCAACTGAAAGTTACGATTTTTTTGGCAGTGAGATATTTATGATATTTATTAATTTTTTTTCAAATGTTAAATTTGATTATTTATGAAAGCTGTCACAAAATCTCCAGTTAGAATCGTTTTTCATATACAATGATTTATCATTGAATTCAAATAAAACAGATCCATTACATCAGGCATGTCAAACACGCGGCCCGCGGCTTATTTTTTTGTGGCCCTCGGCTACCAATATTAATGGAAAAAATATATTTTTTTATTTTTAATAATATTATTTGTGTCACGACGGGTCAGAATGTCAGAATGGTTTATTTGGTATACATTATTATACTGTCTTATCTTCTGATAAACAATTATCGAATAGGGATTATTGATGGTTTATATATACCTATTTATATCTATATACATTATACATTATAAATTAATAATTTATATCGTCAGTTTGCGACACGCGTGCATCTTCCACTGTTAACATCTATACGACTAATCGTTCGATAACCACCGTGTTTCGAGTGTGTTAAATTGTGTTAGGTGAATTCTACTGTAAATTTAATCTTTAAAAATGTCTCTATCAAAATCAAGTGGTAGTAATAAACGAAAAATTACCGATGAACATCATCAGTTTCAAGAAAATTGGGAATTACAATATTTTTGCAGTGAAATCAATAATAAAATACTTTGCTTAATATGTAAAAGTGTTATTAGTGTTCCAAAGTTGTACAACATTAAGCGACATTATGAACAACATAAGTCAAAATACTAATGATTACATGATATGCTTGACAGCAGAGTGGTACCTACCCATTTGTTCACCTTTTTATTATTATTTATTAAATGCATTTTTTATTTTTTATTTATTTACCTACATATTATAGGGGTTGGTATCTCAATCGTGTAGGGCACTTGGCACATTTGTTTGAGGGAAACTGGTGCAATTTGCTCTATGTAGTTTAGTAGGAATTGGTACAAAAAAAGGTATTTTAAAGGGCAACTACAGATACACGCCTCCATAATATTTGTGTTAGTTGTAAATGATTATTAGTGTGAGTGTGGTTTAATATGCTGGTGGACGCAGCGAGTGGTGACTATATAATATGTGCATAGCACTCGTACATAAATAAATACACAAGTCATATACGGCACTAGAAATTGTTTTTTAAATACTTGGCAATAAATGATCCCAATAAGCTGTCAAAATATAATTAATACCTACTTCTAAAAGTCTAATTTCAATTTTGAAAAATAATTTGAATTCAATAGTTTTTTTTTAACAAACATTCTTAAAAATGTTTATATTTATATATAAATATGACAATTTATCAATTTAGTATTAAGAAACAATAACATAACAAAATTAATACATTAACAGTGCTACCATAATATGATAACCTGATTTATTTATGGTTTCTGGCCCATGTGGATACTTCGATGTGTTGCAAAATTGCAACTTTGACTGAACGACTTGTCACAGACATCACACGGGTAAAGTTTCTTCTTCTTATGCGTTTGCTGGTGTGTAGTCAAGCTGCTTCTATTAGAAAAGCATTTATTGCAAACATCACACGAGTAATTTCTCTTGTCAGGACAACCAGTTAAGTCATTCATTTTAGAGTCATTTAATCCAAAGCACTAAAATGTAGCTATCATAAAAATATTTAATGGAAGCTTCTAAACTATAGATACTGTTCTTATATTAAACATGTAGAACAAACAACTTATTTGTTTTGTGCTTATAACATCAAGTATTAGTTTTTTGGAAAATATACTAGGTTACTATATTACTCTGTTATTATGATTAATTAGAATTTATTGACTCTGTAACGTGCCACAGCCAGTAGATGGATAAGATGATGGTGATATTTAAATAACTTGATACAAGTGTAATAATTTCAAGTGTTTTATTATTTATTCTATTATAATATTTGTAAAAATGTTCTAAGTCTAAGATAATTAAATTACAGCTAAGCGAGTTGTGACAATATTAAAACTAGTGACTGTTCGTGAGTTGGTCAGTTGTTCGTCTGATGAACGCTTGTCCATCAGCTCTCCTCGTTGGGTCAGTCCCTGTCCCTGCTTTACTCTGTACAACCGTACATGGTCGTCCTGCGGTTAGGCCTAGCGTGGAATTGTCACACGCTTTTGCACACGCGCCGGATGTCCAAAATATATATGTGTTGTTATTGTAACTTGTGGTGTTATTCCATAACCACACACAAGATCTATACTTTTTTAGAGTTATTTATATACGCAGTCATATATATATTGACGCACGCCTCTCACGGTCAAGCGCTCGATGTTTTGACATACTACTACACGCGCAGCGTTATTACTATTACCAGGGCCGGATTTACCTACAAGCAAAATAAGCATTGCTTACGGCCATCGAAAAAATTCGGCCCGTAAAATGTCTAGTTTTTAAAAATTAATTATATTACTAGCCAACACGGCAAACGTTGTTTTCCAATATAAAATAAATTATCAAATAAATCCGAACGTTAGTTCTCATTATCTTCTTACAACAATTATACGAAAAAATTTCATTAAAATCGGTTGAGCTGTTTCGGAGAAACACGTTA
>SSSL01000600.1:0-18773 GCA_008086715.1 Sitobion miscanthi
TTGACTGAAAATTATGGCGAATTGAATCAATTATACACACACCTTATTCCTACGTATAATTTAACGTGGATGTACTTTAGATTTCAACAATCATTTTATATACAATAGTATAAAAAATTGGTTGTACTTTTTAAGAATATTGTCTAATACTTATATTTATGTACCTACGTCTTACCCCAGAGAGCATTATTTTGTTTAAAAATGTAACTATTACATTATAATCACTTATGCTCTTAGCATAAAGTAAAAATATTAATATTATAATAAAAAAATGCTGTCACAGATATATATAATTGTCAGTCTTACATGCTCCAATTCAAAGATTTTATAATCATTTTGATTGAAAAATTATCGCGAATTGAATCAAGCATAAACACACCTTATCCCTACTTAAAATTTGACGGGGAAAGAATATAGAATTTCAATAATCATTTTATATAAAGAAATGTACACAAAATTCGTTGTGCTTTTTATGAATATTGTCTAATACTTATATTTATGTACCTACGTCCTACCCAGAGAGCATTTTTTTGTTTAAAAATGTAACTATTGCCTCATAATCACTTATACTATCAGTTAAAAGTAAATTTGATAATATTATCATAAAAAAATGCTGTCTGGCATAAATAAAAATTTCATACATACATGCTCCAATTTAAAGCTTCTATTATCATTTTAATTGATAAATTATCGCGAATTGAATCAAGCATATACACATCTTATACCTACGTAAAATTTAACGGGGATGTACTTGATTTAATTCAACAATCTTTTTATATACAAAATACAAAAATCGTTGTACTTTTTATGAATATTGTCTAATACGTATATTTATGTACCTACGTCTTACCCGAGAGCATTTTTTTGTTTGAAAATGTAACTATTACATTATAATCACTTATACTATTAGTAAAGAGTATATTTATAAATATTATCATAAAAAAATGCTGTCAGGCATACATAAAAATTTCATACATACATGCTCCAATTTAAAGATTTTTAATCATTTTGATTGAAAAATTATGGCGAATTGAATCCAGCATATACACACCTTAAAACTACGTAAAATTTAACGGGGATGTACTTTAGATTTCAACAATCATTTTATATATAGAAATGTATACAAAAATCGTTGTGTTTTTTATGAATATTGTCTAATACTTATCTTTATGTACCCACGTCCTACCTCAGAGAGCATTTTTTTGTTTAAAAATGTAAGTATTACATTATAATCAATTATAATATTCGTAAAAACTAAATATATTAATATTATCACCAAAAAATGCTTTCACAGATATGTGTACTATTGTTAGACTTACATTCTCCAATTAAAAGTTTTTATAATCATTTTGATTGAAAAATTATCGCGAATTGAATCAAGCATATACACACCTTATCCCTACTTAAAATTTGACGGGGAAAGAATATAGAATTTCAATAATCATTTTATATAAAAAAATGTATACAATAATCGTTGTACTTTTTATGAATATTGTCTAATACTTATACTTATGTACCTAAGTCCTACCCGGAGAGCATTTTTTTGTTTAAAAATGTAACTATTGCCTCATAATCACTTATACTATCAGTAAAAAGTAAATTTGATAATTTATCATAAAAAAATGCTGTCTGGCATATATAAAATTCAGTACTTACATGCTCCAATTTAAAGATTCTATTATCATTTTAATTGATAAATTATCGCGAATTGAATCAAGCATATACACATCTTATAACTACGTAAAATTTAACGGGGATGTACTTTAGATTTCAACAATCTTTTTATATACAAAAGTATACAAAAATCGTTGTACTTTTTATGAATATTGTCTAATACGTATATTTATGTACCTACGTCTTACCCCAGAGAGCATTTTTTTGTTTGAAAATGTTACTATTACATTATAATCACTTATACTATTAGTAAAGAGTATATTTATAAATATTATCATAACAAAAAGCTGTCAGGCATACATAAAAATTTCATAATACATGCTCCAATTTAAAGATTTTTAATCATTTTGATTGAAAAATATGGCGAATGAATCAAGCATATACACACCTTAAACTATGTAAAATTTAACGGGGATGTACTTTAGATTTCAAACATCATTTTAATATAGAAATGTATACAAAAATCGTTGTGTTTTTTATGAATATGTCTAATACTTATCTTTATGTACCCACGTCCTAACCCCAGAGAGCATTTTTTTGTTTAAAAATGTAACTATTACATTATAATCAATTATAATATTCGTAAAAAATAAATATATTAATATATCACAAAAAAATGCTTTCACAGATATGTGTAATATTGTTTAGACTTACATGCTCCAATTAAAAGTTTTTATAATCATTTTGATTGAAAAATTATCGCGAATTGAATCAAGCATATACACACCTTATCCCTACTTAAAATTTGACGGGGAAAGAATATAGAATTTCAATAA
The DNA here is from genome assembly GCA_008086715.1 of Sitobion miscanthi. Classification (NCBI taxonomy): domain Eukaryota; kingdom Metazoa; phylum Arthropoda; class Insecta; order Hemiptera; family Aphididae; genus Sitobion; species Sitobion miscanthi. Next base: position 2,451 of record SSSL01000600.1, read on the forward strand.
TCATTTTAATAAAAAAATGTATACAAAAATCGTTCTGTACTTTTTATGAATATTGTCTAATACTTATACTTATGTACCTAAGTCCTACCCGGAGAGCATTTTTTTGTTTAAAAATGTAACTATTGCCTCATAATCACTTATACTATTAGTAAAAAGTAATTTGATAATATTATCATAAAAAAATGCTGTCTGGCATACATTAAAATTTCATACATACATGCTCCAATTTAAAGCTTCTATAATCATTTTGATTGATAAATTATCGCGAATTGAATCAAGCATATACACACCTTATCCCTACATAAAATTTGATGGTGAAGGAATATAGAATTTCAAAAATCATTTTATATACAAAAATATAAAAAAATCGTTGTACTTTTTATGAATATTGTCTAATACTTATATTTATGTACCTACGTCCTTCCCAGAGAGCATTATTTTGTTTAAAAATGTAACTATTACATTATAATCACTTATACTATTAGTAAAAAGTAAATATATAAATATTATCATAAAAAAATGCTGTCTGGCATTCATAAAAATTTCATACTTACATGCTCCAATTTAAAGATTTCTAATCATTTTGATTGATAAATTATGGCGAATTGAATCAAGCATATACAAACCTTAAAACTACGTAAAATTTAACGGGGATGTACTTTAGATTTCAACAATCATTTTATATATAGAAATGTATACAAAAATCGTTGTGTTTTTTATGAATATTGTCTAATACTTATCTTTATGTACCTACGTCCTACCTTAATGAGCATTTTTTTGTTTCAAAATGTAACTATTACATTATAATCACTTATACTATTAGTAAAAAGTAAATTTATAAATATTAACATAAAAACTTTCTGTCTGGGGTACATAAAATTTTCATACATACATGCTCCAATTTAAAGATTTTTAATCATTTTGACTGAAAAATTATGGCGAATTGAATCATTTATATACACACCTTATTCCTACGTAAAATTTAACGGGGATGTACTTTAGATTTCATCAATCATTTTATATATAAAAATGTATACAAAAATCGTTGTACTTTTTATGAATATTGTCTAATACTTATCTTTATGTACCCACGTCCTACCTTAATGAGCATTTTTTTGTTTAAAAATGTAACTATTAAATTATAATCACTTATACTATTAGTAAAAAGTAAATTTATAAATATTATCATAAAAAAATGCTGTCATAGATATATGTAATTGTCAGTCTTACATGCTCCAATTTAAAGATTTTATAATCATTTTGATTAAAAATTATGGCAAATTGAATCAAGCATATACACACCTTATCCCTACGTAAAATTTGACGGGGAAGGAATTTAGAATTTCAAAAATCATTTTAAATATAGAAATGTATACAAAAATCGTTGTGCTTTTTATGAATATTGTCTAATACTTTTCTTTATGTACCTACGTCCCACCCCAGAGAGGATTTTTTTGTTTAAAAAGGTAACTATTACATTATAATCACTTATACTGTTAGTAAAAAGGAAATTTATAAATATTATCATAAAAAATTGCTGTTCGGGATCTATTTAATTGTCAGACTTACATGCTCCAATTTAAAGATTTTATAATCATTTTGATTGTAAAATTATCGCGAATTGAATCAAGCATATACATACCTTATCCCTACGTATAATTTAACAGGTAAGTATTTTAGAATTTCAAAAATCATTTTATATACAATAGTATACAAAAATCGTTGTGGTTTTTATGAATATTGTCTAATACTTATATTTATTTACCTACATCCCACCCCAGAGAGCAATTTTTTGTTTAAAAATGTAACTATCACACTATAATCACTTATACTATTCGTAAAGAGTAAAAATATTCATATTATCATAAAAAAATGCTTTCACAGAAATATATAATTGTTAGAATTACATGCTCCAATTTAATGATTTTATAATCATTTTGATTGTAAAATTATGGCGAATTGAATCAAGCATAAACACACCTTATCCCTAAGTAAAATTTAAGAGGTAAGTACTTTAGAATTTCAAAAATCATTTTATATACAAAAGTATACAAAATCGTTGTGCTTTTTATGAATATTGTCTAATACTTATCTTTATGTACCTACGTCCTACCCAGAGAGCATTTTTTGTTTAAAAATGTAACTATTACATTATAATCATTTATACTATTAGTAAAAAGTAAATTTGATAATATTATCATAAAAAAATGCTGTCCGGGATATATATAATTGTCAGACTTACATGTCCAATTTAAAGATTTTATAAACATTTTGACTGAAAAATTATCGCGAATTGAATCAAGCATATACACACCTTATCCCTACGTTAAATTTGACGGGGAAGGAATATAGAATTTCAACAATCATTTTATATATAGAAATGTATACAATATTCGTTGTGCTTTTTATGAATATTGTCTAATACTTATCTTTATGTACCTACGACCTACCCCAGAGAGCAATTTTTTGTTTAAAAATGTAACTATTACATTATAAACAATTATACTATTAGTAAAAAGTAAATTTGATAATATTATTATAAAAAATGCTGTCCGGGATATATAAAAGTTTCATACTTAAATGCTCCAATTTAAAGCTTTTACCATCATTTTGATTGATAAATTATCGCGAATTCAATCAAGCATATACACACCCTATTCCTACGTAAAATTTTTACGGGGAAGTACTTTAGAATTTCAAAAATAATTTTATATACAAAAGTATACAAACATCGTTGTGCTTTTTATGAATATTGTCTAATACTTATCTTTATGTACATACGTCCTACCCATGTGAGCAGTTTTTTGTTTAAAAATATTATTCTTACATTATAATCACTATACTATTAGTAAAATTTAAATTTGATAATATTATCATAAGAAAATTCTGTCCGGCATATATAAAAGTTTCATACTGACATGCTCCAATTTATAGCTTTTATAATCATTTTGACTGAAAAATTATCGCGAATTGAATCAAGCATATACACACCTTATCCCTACGTTAAATTTGACGGAGAAGGAATATAGAATTTCAAAAATCATATTATATATAGAAATGTATACAAAGTTCGTTGTTCTTTTTATGAATATTGTCTAATACACATCTTTATGTACCTACGTCCTTCCCCATAGAGCAATTTTTTGTTTAAAAATGTAACTATTACATTATAATCACTTATACTATTAGTAAATAGTAAATTTATTAATATTATCATAAAAAAATGCTGTCTGACATACATAAAAATTTCATACATACATGCTCAATTTTAAGATTTTATAATCATTTTGATTGATAAATTATGGCGAATCGAATCAAGCATATACACACCTTATTCCTACGAAAATTTATCGGGGAAATACTTTAGAATTTCAAAAATCCTAATATTCCTAATATTTCAATTCTATGTTTTATTAGTTCCTTTATTTTGTAGCAACTATATATTACATGATTTATTTCATTGGTTATACTATTAAAATTCCTGGTTTTAGGAAACATACCCTTCACAGACCCAGGTGTCTGCAGGACTTTTAGTTTTTTTGGTTGTAACAATTTCTCTTAATATGTCCCACCTTGCCACATCCATAACACCATTGGTATCGGCCTTGGAGGGTTCCAATGTTGATAGTTTTGATACTGATTTTGCTGTTGTGTAAATGTATTTGGTATATTTAGACTAATTTGATTGTATGTAAACCTAGAGTTTTGTTGTTGGTTCGGATAAATTACGATGAAAATATTGATTTGGAAATTGTTGATCATAAACTTCGCTATTGTTATTGCTCCATTTGTATAATTTGGTGTATGATTTTGTACCAGTTTTCCCCTTATATCTGTGGTTAATTGTTAAATGTGTTAACTATTTTTGCTAATTCGTTATACCCTATACATACTATAGTATATACTCTATACATACTATTGTATATACGTATATATACTAAAGCCTATACTCTATATATATATATTTGTATATACTCTATATAATATATACATAGTTTGATTGATACAATATGATAAACACAACGGTACTATGCAATTGATAAGATATTGGGTAGTGCAAATTACGATTAAAGATATAATTTTATCGCGGTCATAGATAATAAAGATATGGATACGCCACGGCTATGTTAAATATATTTGTAGTTTATTTTATAAGCCATTAATGCTGTAATGCTGTATCAAAACGTGATTTTGTTTTAAAACTTGAGAATTGAACATTTCATTCAGTAAAATACAACAATGAACAAAGTGATTTTTTCAAATAACAATATACAGTAAAACTTCCGTTAACGGTCACCTCTGTAGGACGGTTAATATTTTGGTCCCGTCGAGTGTTATCCTACCTCTGTAGAACGGGCACCTCTAAATAGCGGTCATTATTTACAGTTCCTTCGTTGACCATTATATGGAAAGTGTACTGTACTTACATACTCGCACATTTAATGAATATAATGTAATTACCTACTACCATCGATGAGTAAGTAGGTAAACCGAAAAATAAAGATTTTTAAAAACACCAAGCACTGCGCATCCAATAAAAACGCTGTGTTCCAGTACGACGTTTTTACAGCACCCGGACGGAGGATTTGGTTTTGCATAAAAGGAAAAGGGGTACAAACATTTTTATGGAAGGTTCAAATGGGTACAAATCGGGTACAAAAAAATGAGATAGGTCCGAAATCGATCGGTTGACTTTTGGTAGTTCTGGGTGCCAGGACGACGTCGCTACAGCACTCGAACGGGGGATTTGGTTTTGCGTAAAAGGGAGAGGGGTACACATTTTTTTATGGAGGGTTCAAATGGGTACAAATCGAGTACAAAAAATGAAATTTGTTAGGAGGGGTTTTGACGATTTACGGGTGCCAGGACGAGGCACCTTACATAATCTGATATCGAACACGAATAACATCGAGGTATATTATTTCGAATAATATAGTTTCGACACTATAATAACTTACGTTACAACAGCGTTCGTCCAAACGGAAATTTATTGAATTAAAAACCCGATTGAAATTTTAAACACTTTACGCAAACTCCCACCGACTGGAGTAGAGTGCCTGCTAGCTATGACAAATACAAATCCAGATTCCATTCCGCAGACGTATGTTAAATCTAACGTCACAATATTATTACCTTTTGTTCTTACTTCTCGCTACAGTTTTAATTTGTGAACAAAATGTAGGTACTATTATACTGCTCAAAACGACAATGGACGACTACAATAATGAAACCAATCGTTATTTATCAATCATATAGGTATAGGCACGTATTTCGAATTCAAATTGTGTACAACCGCCCGCAACCGAATAATTATATTAAGCACTAGACGGAAAAAAAACTTTTAGTTATACTAATAAAACTATACGTTATAGATTTACTAATAAAAACGATTAAAAGAATTGCGAAATTAAATGTTAAAATCGAGTGACTCATAATTTTAAATAATTTTGCATGTGTAATAGGTAGTTATAAATTTAGGGACCTAATAACATATTATTTTGGTAGTGCTTAAGACTATTACTATTCTTAGAGACGTGAGAATTTAGTATTTTTGTAACATTTTTTTGAACGTTAATATCACTGTATTAAACGCATTTGATTAATAGTCACCTAACATCACTACTTATTTATACAGTTTGAATTTTAGAATATATTTTAATAACTATCCACTTATATATTTTATTACCATAAATTTATATTTTATACATTTAGCATTGTTGTCAATAACGATGTAAATTATAATTTAGAGCCACGATTAATGTCGACATAAGTATCCGCCTCTGAATACTGCGGGCACTCACTAATATTTACAACTTAGTGTGTTCAAATGTATAATAAATAATTATATAATAAATTTTTTTTTTTTTAGATTTAACTGTGATTTTTTTTTATTTCAAGTAGTTTGAAATAGCCGGTTCTGGGCCCCCGCTTCACCCTCTCCTACCCTAGTCACTATGCGCGCTTCCCCCCACTCCCCTAGCCTATATTGCGCCTCCTTTTTCCCTCCCCCCACTCCCCCAGCCTGAACCTCCTACGTCATCATGCGCTTTCCCCGAGCGCCTAGTATATATATATACACCACAGTATATACTCTATACATACTATAGTATATACTCTAACTACTATAGTATATACGTATATAACTAAAGTACCTATATACTCTATACATACTATAATTATTTGCCTCAATTGTTTCCCTCGAAGACTGCTGATAAGACCTTTAGTCCTATCCACGAACTAAGATATACTAAGCTATATCTTAGTTCGTGGTCCTATCTATATCTTTATTATCTATGATCATGATGCAAGAAAAAACACGTGATAACTATGATTGTTATTGTGGTTATTGGGATAATATTGATATCATTATACTACTTGTTACATAGCAAAAATGTCTACACTATGCAGTGTAGGGTTAAATAGAATGTTTTTATATCGAACTAACTTATATTACTATAAATATTAGATAAAACCATCTTATACCATAATACTACACAATAAATGTCGAATACTTATATAATATGTATATTATACCTATATTATTTTTAATATGAAAGTATTTAACTTTTTCAAATTATTATAATTATTAATATAGCATTAAAATAAAATAAACGAAAACGTATTTCTATGTATATACATTTTTTTTATTATTATTGTTGAAGTACACAAATATACAGAAGTTAAAGGTAAATAATAATAATATCGGATATATATATAATATAATAATAAGTAATAATTATAGTATATAATAATAGTATAATGATACGATGTACAATAGTGATAAGAGGCGTAACATAAATCAACAACTAACTATGTATACCCGGCTACACTACACAAGACATATATGCTGTAGTATTATAAAAATGTAGAGTCAGCGTCTGCTGAACTACAGTGTGAACATATTACTTAAACACTACATTATATAGGATGTTTTGTTTATAATTCCAACAATTATTATTATATACTATATACGTATACATACCAGATTATATACTATATACTATACATGTATGATGTATATTATACTCTATATATAGTATAGTACATACCATCCTATATACGTATATATGTCTGACTAGGTATATACTTTATATACCATATTATCGTTCACATTAGTATCACTTGTGTAATATTTATTTTTATATTGTGTATCACATCCATCATATTATTGTACAGATACCCTTATTGATCACTAATCCTTGATCCTTGATCCCTTGATCCTTACCGATGCTAATCCTGATCCTCTGATCTCGTGTTCTATATTTTCATGCCAGTGTACGGGAAAAACACACACTGTTACCAGTCACTCATAGGCTCACTCCTATATGCTCCTAATAAATCTATTTGTTCACCCAAAGAATTCAACCATAAAATCATAATGACGATAAGCTCATATAATATATATGTTATAAACATTAAAAACATAAAGTTAGCGGCGGTGATGGTGGTGGTGGGTAAATTCAACCACCCAGTGATGGATAATAATTGTGACCGAGCTAATATTGTACAAGTGGTACAACTACTACCTATCGCCGTCACAGATTCGAATATATATCTTATCGATTTATTATAAGGATTCTAATGTATAGATTATTAAACTATAGGATTTAAATATTATATATTAACTAGGGTCTAGGGAAAATATAATACATGTACCTTTATAATAGGTGTATTGAATCATAAATAAATAATGTATTATAATTTATATGTTTAACTTTTTCTGTATGTATGTTATATCCCGGATTATTTATATACTATACTATATACGTATATTTACCAGAGTATATGTACACTATAGTATACAATATCATATATGATTCCAATTTACAGCTACTAACTTGACTATTATTAATAAATTTATTTTTAACATATTTTACGGGTGTTTATATTATGTGATACATGCGCACAATAATATGTGATACCATACATGAAAATATCCGCCTATACTCACACTATATTAGGTACTGTGCATGGCATATTATTGCACTCATCTTTGGTATACAAGTGGCTTAGTTGGTTAAAGCACCGGAATGTAAGGCGGGGATCGGGAGTTCAAATCTCCCCGGAGCTTTTGCGCAATATTTATTTATTCGCGCATATTATTCATATTGTACTTATATAGAAATAAAATTGTATTGGTTAAATACGTAACTGGCGTTATTTTTACGTACAATATTCCTCCATCTGTAATGGGGAAAAAAATCGAGCGTATTCAGATATCTCTCTATGAGTCACTCTCATCGAACATATACCCAACACGAACATTCACAGATTTTCAAAGCATGAAACCATATCATATCATATTTTGTTTATTTTTAAAAGACGTTTGACAAGTGCGTTAATTTCCTTCCCTAGTAATCCAGATCATTTTAAAAGTTAGCTAAATTTCATAAAGTTTTATTTATCATTATTATTATATAATATAATAATATTTAATATACTACTATTAAAAAATGCTAGTACGTAACGTATAATAGTTATCGGTGTATATTACATATATAATATGTATAATATAAATAATATATATATTCATTTAGAAGGATACCAAGTTAGTCGTCAGATATATAGCATTTAAATTGTTTAATATATTTTAATAAAATATACATGATATATAGCTTATTACAGTTTAATTTACATAGGTGACATATTACTATAGTTGTTCGTCAGTCAATAGTATCATATGATTCAGATTTGCAGCTTCTAACTCGATTATTATTGATTAATTCATTTTTAACATTTTCAATAAATTGTATGATGCCTTTACATAATAATACAAATACGCATTTAGGGTTATGCAAGGCGTGTTGACTCCATGGTTCATAATTTTTTCCCCATTTTCCCAACAATAACCCACAGTAGTAACATTGAACCAAATCATCTGTACCAGTGCAAGTGAATTCACATTCAGCCAATGAATATTTATCTTGGTATGATTGTGGCGAACGCGAATTATATGTTTTCAACCTTGATAAAAAGCTTGAATATATAGGATTTGAGTTCTGTTCCACCGAATGCACTAGTGATTGAAAATCGATGGAACATTTTAATAAATTCATATTTATAGTGCTTATAACATGTAAAATAATTATATTCAAAACGCTAATAATGTCCAGTAGCGGTTTATGCGCTTACGGACATGACACTCCTAACCTAAGTGATGGTCTACCAGTAACTGATTATGTTACATGATTATAGGTTGTACGATGAAGCTATCACAGAATATAATACAAATTATAATATCTAAATAGCGAGCTGTAGACTGTGATACAAAATTAAAATAATAATAATATTATTATTATAGTGTTTAGATGAAATATAATATAAGGAAAACGATTTTACTAAGTTTTCTATAAAAATTTTTCTATAAAATAATATATTAATAAATCAGTAAATAAATATTAAACTATATCGACTTAACTTATACCACTATGAATATTAGATAAAACCATCAACTATGATAATTATTAGACGGCTCACATATCAGTATACATCAGTAAAAATATATATGTTAACCACGGATCGTTGGCGTGGTGTAGTTGTTTAACGTTCAGCATTTACGTATTTCTTATATAGTTATACGTGTAATTTTAAATCGTTTTTAAGTTAAATTCCATAGAATTATTAATACTATTATTATTATTATTATTTTAGTGCAGGCGTAAAAATCGATAATATCTGTTAAATAAAAATCCCCTTATTCGTAATGTGTAAAAAATTGTCTCACAAACGAGCGTATTCAGTATCTCTTTATTACTCACCCTTAGGACATAACCCATAAAACATCCACACATTGCAAATTATAAGCACACTATGTATACGTTATAAGTTTATAAGTAACTGTGTATATTATTTTTTTAAATAATCAAAATAAATAATGATAATGAATTCATTTTTATAGGAACCTTAACAAAACTGTTTTACTTATACATATAGCCGAAACACTATAATATAAATTATTATTATTATATAAATTTCATAAATTGGTGTGAAATATTAATTGAAAATATTTTGAATTATTATTCACTGAGATACTAACGGACTGGATTGAAAATTTAAAACAAGATTCCACATAAATAGATTATATTTAAATTACTTTATTCACGTTAATATCATCAAATATACTTAGTAATACCTTAGGCTGACCGTTTTCGCTCAGAATCGTTTTTCTTAAACAATGATTTTATATCATTGAATTCAAATTTAACACCATGCATTACAGTAACTTATTTGTAACCTACTGTACAGCAGAGCGACATCACTTACATTTGAATACCTCCCCATGTTAATGCCTATGAACCTACACAATAGTAAGTCTATGGTATTAGTTCACTAGTAAGTAGTACGTACTAACATTGCCAGTGTTACACTGATGGAAAAACCTGGTTATATATTATACTCATAGATAACTTATAATAGTTATAAATATTATAATACTATATGTCTGTATAAATAAACCCACCAGTTTAATAATAGAGCGTTTGGCAACTAATTAAAATGTATAGTCGGTACATTTGTTTGTATGTGACGATTACACATCACGAACATATTTTATTAATGACATCTAATAATAGGTACCAAATAACTGTTTAATAATTAAGGAATACAATAATCATGGCTGTACTGACAAGGGCTTAGTAATAGGTAGTATAATTTTCTCGAGAAATAATAATTACTTTTTTAACGTTCCGGGTTCACAAATCACAAAGTTGAAGATTAAAGAATTATTATAGTTACCTATTACCTAATAAATATTATTGCTTACTGAAAAAATAAAATTGGTTAAAGGTAGAAATTATGACTTAGGATTTACGGGTGGCAAGACAACTTACATGAATATATGATAACCAATAGGTAGAACAAACTATTGCCCCAATTAGGACTTTCCAGTATTTTTCAGGAATCAACGAAGACTTATTTGTAAACTAAATCTTTTGATCACAGAGTTTTTACTAATTCTTATACTTAGGAACCCCTAGGTACCTACCAAAAAATGAACCAAAATAATAAGTAAAACAACTAATTTTGTATTTTAAGAACAGTATCAAGTAAACGTCTTTTCAAATTATTATGAAACGGAGAGATTGTTCTTTATAAGTGTATATTAACATGAATACATAATGTATTCGATTCCACTTACATAACCTCCCTATAAATTTGAAGACGTTAATGTCAATTTTGTTGCTCCCAAAACCATATCGTTTTATTTTGCTCGAGTTCATGACAGACAAAAAGTAATAAAATAACTTAAACGGATGCTCATATTTGGTCAGTAGTTTTAGTTAAAGTAGCTCTATACTTCTATGGAGTTTAATAAGCGGTTGATTCTATACCAAAAATGTGATTTTGTTTTATAATATTAGAATTAAATATTTTACTCAGTAAAATACAACAAAGTGATTTTGTCAAATACCAATATACTCGTATACAATAGTAATATAATGTAATTACCTACTACCATCGATGGATAAGTAGGTACATTTAGGTAAATCGAAAAATAAAGATTTTTAAAAACACCAAGCACTGCGTATCCAATAAAAACGCCGTGTACCAGTACCGTAAACCGTAACGGTTTTACAGCACCCAGACGGAGGATTCGGTTTCGTGTAGAAGGCTCTGGGTACAAAATTTTATTAGGGAGGGTTCAAATGGGTACAAATTGGGTTGACTCCTGGTGAATGATACGTCTAGATCTACATAGAATAGGGTGTGCTCCTCGTGTTAAAACTGACTACGTCTTATGAGTAAGGGTGATCAATATTACGAAATATGTATTACCTACTAGCTTATTTTAACCACCTTTTTTTTATCTTAGTTATATTATAACAATTATTATATAATGATAATTTGTATGACACACAGAATTTAAATAAAATTGTTGAAAACCGGAAAGCAATTGTCTGTAAGCACATAATAATAATAATATTGTATAGTGCTTAAACTGTATTGAAGTTCTACGGTTTATTTATATGCTTTTTATAACATATGCATGCTTGACAAGCTATAAATTAATTTCATAACTTAGCAAATTAAATATCAAACACTTTTCTTGGTAGATACCTAATCATGATATTAATGTTTCGTATAAGCAATAAATATTGAAAACTCAAAAACAAAACGATAATTATAATAACAATCAGCACACAGTACATTCGTATTCGGTACGTTTTCGTAGAATTACAGCAAAACTGGAATACAAATTATGGGTAATTTATTGTTAATGAATTTTTTGATTTTTTTTTTAGAGCACTATTTGCTTTTTTTAGAGCATTTTTTACTTTTTTTTTTAGAGTATTTAAATATCAGTGTAGAGGACGTGATATCCGCATGTGTTGTCTCTGTCTTAAAAGTACGAAACGACGAATCTTTTCAAGACTTTGATACATTTTGTTAAAATTCAGACTTTAAATTCTTTTAAAAAAAGTGTCCCTATTTATTTTTAATATTAACTGTCTGTATTAAATGTTATGAATATTTATGTGTGTAATACTGTAATATTAATGCATTCAGTATCATAATTCATCAAGTACCTATTTATACTAAATATCTATAATATCTATAATCAAATTATATTATTATAATTGTTAGGTATAATATTTTAGTTACCTATATCACATTAATTTGTTAATTGTTTCGTGTAACTCAATTAGTCATTACAAGCATTTATAGGCAATATAATCTAACTGAGTAACTAACATACTGTCGTATACGATTCAGTTTTTATTCACTTTTAATTTCACTTATCGTATTAGAATAGATAGCTTACAGTTAACCCACTAGGTAGCTTAAATACTCTGCGAGATACACATTATATTATAAATTGATTTATTTTATCGATATTCGTTATGAGCAGTGGTCGAAGTGGGGGGGGATACGTAAGGATGACATCCCTCTACTTTTTTGTATTTACATTTTTCATCCCTCTACTTATTTTGTCTAGAATAACGCATTCCTCCTAAGACTTGTGTAATAATAATAATAAATACTAATATAGTTTGTCATATTACATATTATATTGTTAGTATTAATTACAATTTACAAATTTAACTATATAATCTAAAATTTCCACAGAAAATTATTATAAATAAAATATTTCATCAGTTTTTTTTGAAAAATTTGAAAATATGTTATTTATTTGTTTAGTTTTAAAGATTATTTAGGATCGAAAAAGATTGTAGTATTCTGATGCATAAACAAAATGTGAACTATGAAAAAAAAATACTATACAAGGTATAAAGAATGTTATGAATGTTATGATGATATCAGGAAATCTGAATTGTAAGGCATCCCTCCACTTATCTTGAGCCATTTCGACCACTGGTTATGAGATCCGTTTAAATATATCATACTCACAATATTACACACATTAAGTAGCTAAAGTACTATGTGAGATCCACATTATATTATAAATTTAAAATTTATTTATTTTTCGACTTCCGTTACGAGATCCGTTGAGAAATATATTAATAACAATCTCATATACACTAAGTAGGTAAAGTACTCTGCGAGATCCACATTATATAAATTGATTTATTTTTCGATATTCGTTGGGATCTGTTTAAATATAATATCATATTCACAATCTTACACACACGAGGTAGCTAAAGTACTCTGCGAGATCCACATTATATTACCATACCGGGGGGACGAGCCAGAACAAACCAAAAAAATGATCTATATACAAAAAATATATAGAAGTTATTATAAAAAACCAAACTACATGAAACATGGGGACAAAAACAAATAAAAAACGGTATATATTAAAGAGGAAAAAAAATGACATAAGACTATCTACATGATAGCCATACAAAAACAACGTTAATTTATAACGATAAATGATAATAAAATGCTGATCGGTAATTAACTGCTCAGCTGATAAACAAATTAAAAATTATGACATAAAGAAAAATAAAAATAAGCAAATGGCCAGAACGCGACACACAAATGCCGCGACAGGAGTGGATCTTTTTTTCATTGCATTTTAAATATATTATATACCAGTATATTACAGTAAGCCTCGGTTAAGTAATCAATTTCTATAATAGCTAATTTTTCGCCGTCTGCTGATCAAAAGAGCATCTTATCCGATTACACGAAGAAAAACCAAGCATATCAACAGGTGGTTTTTACATTGACTTTATATTATAGAAAATTTCTAGGGACACGCGGAAAACCGCGTCTTAAGCGGGAGTGTCTTAGCGAGTTTTACTGTAACTATGATGAAAGTTTTGAGAATTTTAGAACATACATTACTATGAAGTTTTAAAAGGCATATTTCGACAAATTTGTATACTGCATTATTACTTTATTATATTAATATTATACATGTCTTATAAAATATTCGGTACCTGAAACGAGTACGAAGAGCGCGTTAAAGCGGTGTTGCCGTCCAGCGGGCCGACCAGGGGTTCGCTGACGCTCTACTGTTGTACTGGATCAGCCGGAAAATCTCGAAGCTGGTGTTCGGCATGTTCGCCAATGCACAACTTCGAAATGACAGTCGACGCATACGTGCTGCTTTTCGCGAACCGGACGAATCGCTTGAACTACAACACCAAGGTCTACAAGCGACGCAAGGGTGTCGACGTCGACGACTTCAATAAATTGCACGCTGAGACGTTGAAGTCGATTCACAATGAATATTCTATAGCAGCGGTTCTCAACCTTTTTATATTCACGTACCACCTACACAGTTCGAACATTTTTACGTACCACCTGACCATTTTTTTGATAATTTATAATGTATACGTTTATGATAGAATATGTATATGTATAGAATTTTCAGAACCAAATTTTACAACAAATCCGAATTGTAAGTAACTAACGTCATATTTACGATTCATCTGTGTTCTCTGTTTTTTAGTATTTAAGCTTCTGCAAATCTTTTAATTTTTGCTTAATTTTATGTCACAAAAAAAAGTACGAAAGAAGTACATAAAAATATAAAATTTTAATATAAAATATACTATTGATGTAAACAGCTCGTATATTATTATTTATTATAAGGTCAATTGTTACAATTTTAAATATAATATAAAAATTCTATGTTTTGAGTAAATAGAAATAACATAATATTATTATATAACAAAATATATTATAATATATACATAAACAACATAATACTATATAGTAATTTAATATTATTTATCGACTTTTGACTATTACCAATCGTAGCTATATTACATATTTTAATATTTAATAGTTTAAATGAAAAATCAACCATACATCAGCTATGTATATTTTCAACTTTACTATGTGAAACATTTTTAAATTTTATTATATTACCTCATTGGCGTATCTAGGGTTTTTTTCTAGGGGGTGATATGACCAAAACTATTTAAAACATTAAGGCCAGGCCGCCAGGGGGACAAATATCTAGGATATTTATATGTTATCTTACCTTTCCGTAATGTTCACTATATAGGCCATCTCGCCATAATGTTAGTTAAAACTATACCTACCAACATTTATAATATTATACATTTATACATACATTTTCATAAAAAATACCCAAAATAATATTTATTCATTTTGGTTTTCAAGACATTTTATCCAACACTCCGTCTACATAAATGTCAATATCGCGATGAATGCTGAATATTGCTAAACCATTAAGCCTCTTCTAAATTGAAAAAATATAACATTACAAAATGCATAGGTTAATATTTTATTTCAGTATTACTTCAGATATTGTGTTGCGTAGATATGATTTAATCCTTTTTAAACTTGAAAATGACCGATCTGGACAAGCTATAGAACAAACTGGTACACAACATTTCATTGCTTTTTTTAGCAAAGCATCAAATTCTGATTTCAGTGTAATGTTTTGGCTTGCAAGTTTGTCCGACCGGTGCAAAATAAATCAACAACTTAAAAAAAAAAAGGCTCTGGGGGGTGATATATCACGCATATCACCCCCCGTAAATACGACACTGTATTACTTAGTTATATTCCCTACCTAACTATTTCTAGTCTCTAGAGCATAAGTTATTACAATTGGGTCCAAATGCACGATATTGTTCGTGTCCCTAGTCCAGGCGTGCCTAGGTACTCGTATATACACAATTTTAAAACATAAATACACTCTAAACAACTCCCCATCCTATATTCAATTAATCATCAATAATATGTCATCCATAGTATCTTTAAATATAAATATGGAAATTAAAACTTTGAGGCCTACGTTCTCGGAAACTACTGAACCGATCGTTATGATTTTTTTTTTTTTTTTTGAATTAAAGAGCTCGTTGCGGAGAAGGTTTATGGCATTTGATCGATTCTCTAACTTAAAAAACAAAGGAGTTATCAATTATTATAAATAATGGC
>SSSL01000058.1:0-17753 GCA_008086715.1 Sitobion miscanthi
AGTTCAATATAATACATTATAACACGCGTTCAAATGTACCTTTCACACCACATATTTTGTTATTTCACACAGTCTCTCTTCAATTTCAAATTTTTCTTCAAATTATCCCAAATTATCTGCAAAAATAAATCTTTAGTATTAATTGGAAGACTTGACTAAGTATTTAATCATTAATCTAAAAGAGACGTGCGCGGGTCGCCACATTACTATATCGAGGGGCCGTGGTGTGCAAGTGTCGTCCATAAATATCATAACATATTTATATTAGAAATACAAACTTATATATTCACTAACAGTAAAAAAAAATATTGCGAAATGTACTATACTCATATTATATTATGATTGTATTAGTTACAAACTCTTGAATTAAGAGTTATGTTTGAGGATTTATTAATTTCCTAAAAGGAAATGCCTCAAAGTCGCCACAGTAGGTTGAGGGACCGTAGTTAAAGTGCCGTCCACCAATAAAATACATGAAAAAAAAAAAACGATTAATTCAAATATAATAGGTATTTATATCATGTGCTTTTATCAAGAATGATTGTCTTAGTCACAGTCTTGTGTAAATGATATTGTCTTATGTTTTCCCAATCTAATTAAACAAAATACTGAAAATTAATGAAATCACAAATATTAATGCAATAGAGAGACTGTGCATTGATTTACAAATTTGTCTTAAATTTACTTTTTGCATAGAGAATATGAAGGTGGGATGGGCTTTTAATATCAGAGTATGGGGGACATGGCTGCGATTTCATATTATGAATTGATATATTTGCGGACACTGGACGACCAAAAGGACCGTCCTCCATAGCATGTTCAATAAGTCCAAAATAAAATAATTGAATACGTTATAAAGTTGCTCCCATGCTCGACATTATCCTGGTATTTTTAAAAAAACATGAAGTCAAAAATAATCTTTAAAAATATTGTTCTAAAAAAAACCTTTCACGTGCATGTGTTGTCTCCAAGTGTGTGTTGTGAGAGGATAGATGCTGATAAATCGTTAATAGAGACTCGTTGAGCGCGTTTATGTGCTTCAAATTGTTTACACGAGTGAGCTAGATATGGCCCCATATTAGATAATAAAGATATGGATAGGACATAATGGTCTTCGAGGGGAACAATTGAGGCCAAATAAAGTATACCTACTATCAATATAAAGGAGCCTCAATTGCCTTCCCCTCTGGGAACGCGGCCTCAAATGTATTTAACATAGGCGTGGCCTATCCATATCTTTATTATGTATGGGCTCCATCCATGGATTTATGAATTAAGGTGTCAACAGTCAAAGGTTCAACTTGATAATCAAACACTTAAGTTTGGCAACCTGCAACTCAGGATCTTTTTATTCAAAGTGTCCTAATAAGTCATAAGGAGGTTAGTTAGGTAAACCTATGGTTGGTTGAAGCTATGGTGCTGATGGACGACTAGCGAGACAGGTCGTGAGCTTTGCGAAGATCTTTTCCTACTAACTATCAAGGTATTCGATATTGTAAACATAACAATGAAAGAAAATATTTAAATATTATTAATTTGGTTCGGTTAGGTAAGGATAGGGCAGGAAATTAGACGTCAACTAATTATCATAGTTTTTAACACGGTCTTAAAGACTGTCAGTTAGAGTTTGTACCCAGTATAGTAATTAAAAACTTAAATACAGCCAACATTAAATAATGATGTTTTTACCACGACAAATTATAAAATATAAAAAAAATATATTTTATTAGGATTTTATAATGTTTTCAATACTCATGAGTTTTTGTAAATAGAAAATGTATGAAATCAATAGTGTTTTGGTATTCTATTGTCAAAGAATTCTCAAGATTTCCTTTCCACATTTTTTTACATCCTTAATAAATTACATTTATTTTTATACATTTTCTAATACATATATTACAGTGATACACCTCTGATCATAATAACTGTTCGTATTATTACAATGTAAACAATACCTAATTTTTGGAATGTAGTTATTAGGTACTATTGTATTTAGCTTCCAGAGTATTCTTTTGTTTAGTGTTATTTCACCCAGGTTTCTCAAACAATTATTTTTCAATTCTTTGAATTCTAATAGATTGATTTGTATAAATATATTTCAACATTAACTGGTTATACCTAGGAGTACACTGAGTACCTGTGTACATACTATATAATTTGAAAAGAAGCTGTCTCACGTTCGCCATTCAATTTAATTTTTATATATTTGACTTTTTTGATTTTTTTATATATATCTTAATTTAAAACATTTAAAAACTGTTTACGATTTTGGATATTTTAGTTTGAACTATTTAATGTGTGGTTTTACTATTTAAATTTTTCTATAATTTTTTTTGTTTTCTAAAATGCATTTGTCTGCGGGCGCCCACACCCCCCTTTCAATTTTTTTTTTTTAGGAGTGTGACCTTAGTTGAAATTTTGTAGTGACTTGAACATTGATAATCTGGTACCCTATGAATAATCCTTCTTTAATAAACTAAATATTTTGAATAGTTTTTCTGTTTAAAATTATTGGGCATTTTTGTTTGTACTTTGTCCTGTATATTCATAAAGTATAATTTTCTCCATATTTTTTTTTTTTGGTTTCTAAAATGCATTTGCCTGCGGGCGCCCACACCCCCTTTCAATTTTTTTTTTTTAGGAGTGTGACCTTAGTTGAAATTTTGTAGTGACTTGAACATTGATAATCTGGTACCCATGAATAATCCTTCTTAAATGAACTACCTATAATTATTTTTAATAGTTTTTTCATTAAAGATTATAATCATCTTAGTTTGAACTCTTTAATGTGTGTTCCTACTATTTATTTTTCGAAATTTTTTTTTGTTTTCTAAAATGCATTTGCCTCGGGCGCCCACACCCCCTTTCAATTTTTTTTTTTTTTATTAGTGTGTACCTACTATGTAATTTTTTCTAAATTTTTTTTTGTTTTCTAAAATGCAATTTGCCTGCGGGCGCCCAACCCCCTTTCAATTTTTTTTTTTTTTATTAGTGTGTACCTACTATTTAATATTTTCTAAATTGTTTTTGTTTTCTTAAATGCATTTGCCTGCGGGCGCCACACCCCCTTTCAATTTTTTTTTTTTTTTTAGTGTGTACCTACTATTTAATATTTTCTAAATTTGGTTTTGTTTCTAAAATGCATTTGCCTGCGGGCGCCAACACCCCCTTTCAATTTTTTTTTTTAGTAATGTGACTCTAGTTAAATTCCGTGTAGACTTGAACATTGATATTCTGGTACCCTATGAATAATCCTTCTTTAATAAACTAAATGTTTTGAATAGTTTTTCTGTTTAAAATTATTGAGCATATTTTTTTGTACTTTGTCATGTGTATTCCTTAAGTATAATTTTCTCCATATTTTTTTTTGGTTTCTAAAATGCATTTGCCTGCGGGCGCCAACAATCCCTTTCAATTTTTTTTTTTAGTAATGTGGCTCTAGTTAAATTTTTGTGTAGATTTGAACATTGATAATCTGGTACCCTATGAATAATCCTTCTTAAATGAACTACCTATAATTATTTTTGATAGTTTTTTCATTAAAATTTATGGACATCTTAGTTTGAACTCTTTAACGTGTGTTCCTACTATTTAATTTTTTCAAATTTTTTTATTTGTTTTCTAAAATGCACTTGCCTGCGGGCGCCCACACCCCCCTTTCAATTTTTTTTTTTTTTAGTTTTGTGACTAGTTGAATTTTTTTGTAGACTTGAACATTGATATTCTGGTACCCTATGAATAATCCTTCTTTAATAAACAAAATGTTTTGAATAGTTTTTCTGTTTAAAATTCTGGGCCTTTTTGTTTGTACTTTGTCATGTGTGTTCCTACTATTTAATTTTTTCTACATTTTTTTTTTTCTTTTCTAAAATGTATTTGTCTGCGGGCGCCAATACCTCCCTTCTAATTTTTTTTTATGAATTTGTCTTTAGCCGAATTTATTAATACCGTTTAATATTAATATTTTTATTGAGCATAATAAATTATTATGGAAAAAGAGCTTTCAAAAGCTCATAAGCGAGGCATATAGGTTGAAAATAAACTGGTCTATAAGGTCGAGCAAAGTGGATTACCCTAAACCTGATTCTGCTATAATATAATATTATGTATCTATTATATTTGGTGGTAAATCTTATAATGGATGTTTAGTTGTCATTTGATATCGGAAGATTGAGCACATAGTCAGTACATTGTATCTTTTTAGTTGAACACAAATTAGGAATTGCTTTTGATTGTCACAAGACAAACTTTCCCAGTTTTTGAAAAATATTTTTATTTATACTTCTGGCATAGGGTATCTCCCCTACTGTTAGTGGTGGGGAAGTCACTCAATTAATTGTTACTATTTACAAAATATTTACTGTAATTCAACATTTGTACCTGCCAGTTACAAGTCTAAATACAATGATTTATTAATGAATTATAATTTAACACTTTCATTACAGCAGAAGTGCACTCAGGAATTCTTTTTTTTTGGCGTGTTGTGCTTATAACAATCGCCAATTGGTAGGTATAAACAAAATGTAAGACTTAGTTAAAATCATTTTTTTTTAAAAAATTGCAGGGTGGGTATGGTATAGCATTATATGATAACAGCAATCTACTTAATGACCTACTAAATACAATAGTAAGATCCCCACTATTTTTTAGAAATATTTTTATATTGTAAAATTATAGTTTTTCATTTCACAAAAATTATAAGTTCACAAAGTGGCCAAACATATTAAACAATATAGTGCATGATTATATGAATAAAATACACAACCAGAAATATGTTTACAAAATTTGTTTTATTTAAAAATATGAAATACACAAAATAAATATAAACCCCTATCACAGCCTACCAAAAAATATTTTCTAAAAATATACTAGAAATGCCTAGACAGTAGACAAGTTAACATAAAAAAATACTAATTAGTTGTGGAAATAAAATGATCAATTGGTGTTCAAGGAAGATAATATATAAGTACATTTATAATTTTTAACTTAAAAATAAGGTTATTTAACTATACAATGATTTTTTATTTTAAAGTGATTCTTAAAGAAAATTGGTTTTGGCGAAAAACGCTAGATAAATTGAGAAAATACAAATTTGTTTCAAAATACGTTGCATCAAAAAGTTATAAGAATAAAAACCATTAAATTACATGAGAAAGTTGCATATTAACTCAAACAATCATAATGCTATTTTAATATCATTGCTAAAACTCAAAATACAGTCAATTAATGATAACCTAGTACCAAGTTTGAAGTAATTAAGAGACTACTATAATAAATTTTTAAATTATTAAGTAGTTTACATCCAAAAAGTTATGTATAGAGAAAATAGTCATCATTTTGTGTAATCAATTATCAATCAACTATTAGTAAAACACTAACAAAAAAAAAGAAAACAATCCATTCTGAAGTATGGTATAAATATGTACCATTGATTTAATATATATAATATATTTAATCAATTTAACCTATATAATATATTTATTATTAAAGAATAATTATATGCAGAAACATATTGAGCGTGTTAAGCATATATTTAAAATAATACAAGATAAGGCGACAAAGTTATGTTAGTAAAATTTGATCAAATAGTAAATTGTTTGATCTTAATTCATAATAATATGTTTAATATAACACAAAATAGAAAAAAAAAATAAAGCACTATAGCAAGGAATTTAAAACATGTAAATTAAAACAGTTGGTAAACAATTTAGAAGATATGCCCTATTTTAATCATTAGTCTTAACAATGTTATAAAATAAAAATAATAATATCTAATAAGTCAAGCATGTCTGTTCTGTCATAAAAAATTTAGATTTAACAAATAATATCAGTTCATAATTCTATACTCTATTTCAAAAGAGAATAATGGCTGACGGCTGGGGCAGGGCAGAGGTCAAATGTCCCCACCTTGCTAACCGTTGTTTCTCAAAGACCACCAACAAACTTTTACTATTATCGAAATTGTGGAACACCCATTAATACAGGTTGTTGGTACACATTGACATGAAAAAATCGGTTGGCTGAATTCATTATTTTCTATTGCAATAGAGTATAGGTCAAAATATCCAAACCAAAATTAATAAATAAAAAAAAATAGAAAAATCCTTTAAGTAAAATTTAATTTGAATAGTATATAAACAATAATTCAAATGAGAAACAGACATTTTGAAATTTTTCTTTAGTCAATATAGATTAAATTTTTCTAATAAAATTGAAACATGTGATGAAGCAAAACAAGCGGCTAGGAGAAGTATTAATGAAACATTACATTTTAAATAATATATTAACTAGGATGTTACAGTTAAGTAGTTTTAATAAAATGTAATGATAGGGCTTGAACCATCAATACAAACAACTAGATTTTAAATATACTAATATCTTATAAATAAGGATTGCATAAAGTTCCAAGCCCTGGACTAGTACTATTACATACATTGCTTAGTATAAACTGTGAGCATAGTTTGGTGAGAGATTTGACTATATAATAAACTATATAATAAACTTATAAAACAATAACGAAAAAAAAATATTTTAGGTTGTGGATATTTTGACCAAATACCGTTTATAATTACCGACATTGAAAAAAAATATAACATACTTATTAATTAATAATTATTATATTGTATTACATCTAAAAATACACATAATTTACTTGGCGAGAATGTGTAATCATACTCTAATGATTTAGTTGAGTTATTATAATATGAGATGTGGTTTAGTGATTGAGTATAATAGAGATCCAAAATATCATACAGGAGCAACATTTTTTCAACAAAATATTTTCAATTGAGTTTAGTAGTTTTATATACTTGGGTATTTAATTCGGATTGGAAATGATTTAAAAATGTATTAATGGTTTTCACTAACTGGACCATAAAATATAAGTTCTGGAATTTGCCCCCCTTGAACTCCAGTACCATTAGTACTTTCAGAAGAACATTGGAATTGAAACGTCACACAACCAGCATTGATTTCACTAAGTCCTTCTTGGCCAAAATAACTTAATTCTGCACCATCTAATATAGCTGAAGCAGTATAAAACAATTCGGGATCTACTTGTACAGGATGTGCAAAATAAACATGAAAAGTATTACTTGAACCATCTGAAAAGAATTTTGTGTTGTTTTCAGCTAAAATACGGCCTAGACGTTTGAGTTCAATTTTAACAGTATAATCGGATGCCCCAGTTGACGAACCATACAAACCGAAACCTACTATAAACACACGGCGATCAACACTAAACTGAATGCTATCGCAACGACCTCGATACCGCCACTGATTGCTACGATAAGCACATGACTGAAATCGATGGCACGTTTGAGGTTTTAGTCCTATACGTGGCTTAGTTGGATAAGTTAAGCGAGGTTTGTTGGATGCGGTATAGTGGAGAAATAAATCGACAGTTTCTTCTAATGTTAACATGCCCATTTGAGCAGGTCCGTTAGCGAATTCTTCTAGGGACATTGCTGGCAACCTGAGTAAATACAGAGCAGAATCTAATACTTGTCGTTTATTAGATGGGGTTGGTTCTATTTCACGTCTGCTACATTCAGCTGAGGCCCAATTCATGGCTGCTTCCCATAGTATGGTTTCTTTGCAATTAATGGTTTCACGTCCTAATACACTCTGCAACGTATCAGCATCAATGTCAACAAATCCATCTGAATGTAATGCAATTTCTGCCTGTATTACAAAAATAAAAAGGATAATATTATAAATTAATATTGAAAAATTGGTTGATGAAAAAAAAAAGTTACTTGTGCATCAATCACTTCCCAACATCTCTGCATCAATTCTGGCTCCTCGAATAACCGTGATTGGCTGAGGAGCAGACACGCGTTTTTTGCAGTTAGGCTTGTCTCCAAGTAATTAACGCAAGCCCTGGCTAAATGTGGTACGATATATTTTTTAGCCACATACAATGTAGCTAGAACTGTGTCTGGCTCCAATTGGATTTCATCACAATATAAATACCTAGATAAACGGAATTTTAGAATAACAATACAAACAAATAACCGAGAGCCAAGAATAATAGAACAAACCTTAGTAAAGTGAGAAAAGCTGTTGGCTCAACGTCAGGCACCTCAATTTCTTCTTTAGTGTCCGCTAATCCACCATAGAACATGGCATAGAAAACAGAACTTCCAGTTGCTAAAATGTACTTATGTGATGGTATACGTTGGGTGTGTCCTGAAACAATAACAATAATAGACATATAACAGTGTTATTTGAACATATGCTGTTGATGAGACGCTAACCTGGATTGCCCACGACAAAGTATATATCAGCCATGAGGTCGTTATTAAACATGGCAGCATTACGTTCACGTACAGTAGACTTGATGGCCTGCCAGTTGGGATCTAGAGTGATGTTGGAGAGATCAGATAACAGCTGCGACACTGGAGAACCGACTGGCGATGTTGGAGCACTGGCTGGCTGAGTCACAGGCAAGAAGCTGGAATTCTCTCTCTGGGACACAGTGGAACCAGACTGAGGCATTCCATATGAGTTGACGCTCAGCGTATCTGCAACAAGGAATACAACAATATAATACTGTGCAGACAGTGGTCGTTTTTAACAGCCATAGAGGCGACGACTGTAAACGGTTTGAGTCGGACATGGGAAAAGCACTGAATGGACCAGAGCGCCGCGTTCATTCAATACAATATACACACTACCTACCTATACATTATAATATTTTATTAGCCATTATCGTTGTCGATCATTACCATTAATCTCACCATTAATCCACTGGTTGGCTTGGGATATCTCTTGCAAGGTCATGCGTTTGTTCATGGGTTTGGTGTAAGCTAAGCTCACTTTATTGTAGAAATTCGACATCGTACAACCCCTAGGCACGAATAATAATGATAGAACGTCAATGGGGCGAGGGCGGACGAGTAGCTCGCTCGCACGATTCGAACGGGTGGAAACGACGCGATTCGCACTCGAGTGATCTACATCATAAATCGTCTTTCTCCCAACCTAACCCGGTGACGAAGATATTATTATTATTGTAACGAAGGCGGCCGCCAATCGTTACGACAGTCAACAGACACACCACACACGGACCGCACCGCGCAGAGTAGACGTACGACAGCGATGAAAACAACAACAACACTGGTCGTCGGGCGGGCGGCGGCGGTCGACGGCTGACTTGGCCATGGTCGGCTGGAGGAGCGGTGGCGGCGACACCGTTGGTCGGCGGGCAGTAGGTAACGCGAACCGCCGTCATCGAACGAACGCGACGGCGGCGCCGGTTCTGTGACGTCACGGTAGACAATCCGCCCGCCTGAGTAGCCGGTCGGCGCGACGCGCGATGACGTCGTCGCGGGTCGCGCGCTCGCCCGTCGCATTTTTACCGAAATGTCGTTATCCTCGTAGCCCAGTTTTGAAATAAGACATCTTTTTCGCGTTTGGTGTTTCCCAATCCCGCCGCTGCACCGCCCGTTCACTTGAAACCCGTCGTCGAGTGTACTATTATTATTATTATTATTATTGCTACATCGTCGGAGTTCACAGTAGTTATATTTTGATTGTATAATAGTAAATATTATGTAGCATTATTGTTATTATTATAATCCGAATGGGAGTTTTATCGAAAAACACTCGTTATTTCAATTTTTGTAAATTTTTTGTTTACATAATTTAGGTAGTTACAAAACGACATTTTTGAAAAAAAGTTACGGTTTTTTCTATTATTTTTAAAGTTTTACTTTTTAATGACTACATATTATACATTTTCAACTTCTTATCGCAAGGCAAAATATTTTTCCGAGTATTTCGGTGTATGAAAATGAAATTTCGGATCAGTAGTTAACTATCTAAGTAGACAGAAGTAGTTATAAATATTTAAAATTATAATGAGCGGAGTAATAGACCAACATAATTCCAAAAAATTTTAATAGTTTTTGAAACAATGAATGTTTTTGTGTTTTACTTTAAATGGATCACCCGGTGGTATGAATATGACGTGCGTGTAAAAAACAGTCGATGCGCAGTGTCAGTGGACACCACTGTCCTCATTTCGACGAGAAACCCAAACCACAGACTAAATTTTATTTTGTACCCGAACCGCGTGAAACCCGATATTATGTAAATTTATTTTGTACCTAATTTAATTTTATATTCTGAACGGAGCGATGAAATATTGATTTCATAACGAACTGTGTTTTTTTGTGTTTGAAGAGACTTTTTCTAGTAAAAACAGTGCTAAGATAAACAACTTTGAGAGTGCTTTCTGGAAGCAAATTCGATTTTGTTGGTACTTTGGGATATCAAAAGTAAGACATTCACAGTATTTTTTAAAATAATCGGGAATAATAGAAAAAATAATGAAAATCTGGAATTTTTACGCAAAACCAGTTTAAATTTGATATTTCTGATTAAAAAATATTCACTGAGTTAAAAACATTGAACATCTAACACAAGGTTTCTCCTAAGTTGTTGTTATTGATTTTTAAAAATATTAAAGATATATGGCTAGGATTTTTTTTTTATGCATTTGTTTTTTAAAGTTTTACAAAATCACGAAAATTTACAAATTACTTATTTTGGGATCAAAAATTTATAAAATGTTATAAAATGTTATAAAAGTTTTATATTAGTTAAGACTTCAAAATTCGATACAAGGTTCCTAATAAATACTGAAATACTGAAATCAAAAAATCTCTTTGTTATCACTTATCAATCATAATTTAGGTAAAGGTTATCCACGGTGGTTGCTGTCAGAATTTATGTTCTCCAAATAGTGTAAAGTACCTTTCCATTTTCTCCGGCTCTTTTTTTTTGGAGCAGTGTCCAAAATCATGTCTATTTTATAAATATTATTCTCTATTGGTACCTATTCAAATTAATACGTGAGGAACAATTTCATATTTGAATATTGGAGGAACATGGTCAATTTTTGTTTTTGGAGGAAAATGAATATTAGAGGAATTGCTGGTATTTCATTTTAGGAGGGAAATGACCATAATTATATCATTACATATTTCCATTTTTTGATTAAGCTGATGATTGCTTACAACTATATGTTCGATCCGCACCGTTTGTATTTTTGGTACTTCAACTATAATAATTTCACCATACCAGTTATTATTGTTTCGTTTTTTTCTGTCCTCCGAAACTAATTCTCGTAAAAACCAAATAGCTATAATATAGGTACCTAGTTGAAAAATTAGAGGTTTTTTTATCTTAATTTAGAGCGATTTATAGTAATATTTTGCTAAATTTGTACTATGTATATATTCTTGTAAATAGAATAAATAAATAGGTATTCAGTTTTTCTTTATAATTTTGATGGTACGCAATAACAGAGTTAATTATAAATGGATAATATTTTAATTTCGCATATTATATTCCTTAGAAAAGATTAACGCTGTTTAAGGATGTGAAGGATGATAAAATTACAATTCGTTCTTTCTATCATAAACATTGTTGTAAAATCGTATAAATTAACATAAGGTACTGGTTAAATTATGCAATTATATTACGTTTTAGGTACGCGTATGGCGTACATATTGGCGTATTCAAAATAATAAGCCGAATATGCTGATCAATAAAAATGTTTATTTATTAACGTTTAAAATTAAATTACTGTGAAATTTAACAATCTTACAACAATGTTAGTTTTCTTTTAATGGTAGAATTTGTAGTTTTGGCTATTAAGTATTTTTAGTACAAGGTTACTTTTATAATATTTTCATAACTACAGTATTTACTAACTATATAGGTTATTAGGTTGTTATTGTAATATTATAAAAGTAACCTATAAACCTATATTATAGATAACTGTGGTGTAGACAATAGTCTATATATATATATTTATATAGATAATAGATATATTAATAGGTACATTATGCATTTTGCCATCTCAGCGCTACAGTTGATTTTTGTCCTAGGTTAAGGTACCTTTATAATATGTTTACCGAAAAAAGGTTTATTATTGGACATTTGGATCCTACTACTTTCAAGGATGGTACTACGTTTTTAGGGTAGTTTTCCGACAAGCAATAATATAGTTTAATATATATCTCGTGCCTAGTCTAATATTATGTGACAGAAATATTTTTATCAAAAAAATTTTATATGAAATTTGTGAATTTATTGTCAAGAAATGAATATTATGATTTCAAACAGTTTTTTTTAACTATAAATCTTCTCCAAAAAACAAACATTATAGTGTCATGAGATTTTTTAAAAAACATGAAACGTATACGTTGAATATCGAATATTATTGTAGTAATATATTACATCATATACCTATTATATACATATATATATATATATAGGTATAGTGCCAATGTGCTTTATTAGTTATTTGTTTATGGCTTTCAGCCATAACTCTTAAACATTTAACACGTCCAATATATCGAGTATTTAAACGTGTTTTATAGTCGTATGATTTATTGCCTGTCAATTTTTCGGAATTCGTCGCATTACGAATTAAAACAGTATATATTATACATGTATTTTTGTTCGTTTATTTAAATAACAGTATGGTATAACAGTATAACTATATGGTCGGCGTGCTCGTTGATATGCTCGATTGATACCTATGGGTCTGGGAGCCCATAAGAAAGATGGTACCTGAGGTTGAGGGACAAAAGATTGGCGTCAACTCTTAAGATGGCGGGAGAGCACTTGGCAAGGAAGGAGTTATTAGCAATTGCTAATAAACTATAGCTTGAGAATCCGAGACAAATAATTATATATTCTATTTTTCCATGGTTAATTAATGATTTAAATAAATAGTTATCTTGCGGATAATTAATTCGTTATTCGTAGTTCGTATAGGTAATTATGTGTATACTGTATTTATTGTGTACGGATATCTAGTAACCGTATGGTGAACGCAGTATTTCACAAAAAATATATTTTTCTAAAACCTACTCTTAATGTTTTTTTTGTAAATAATTCCATTTGTGGTTAAAATAAAATTTTGATTTTATAAATTAGTCAGGTATAACTGTATAGGAACTTTAATCATCTCAAAACATTCATTTGTGTTACAAAACGTTTAACTTTGTTAAAAATTTTAAGTAGGTAGGTACCTAGGTGAAATTGATTTGATTTTAGTAGGAACTGTTGGCTATTATTTTTGGGTAACAATTTCTAATGTTATAACTTTCAAAAATCAATAAACATTATTACAAAGAATTTAAAATTACACAAACAAATTAAAATCAAGCGTATTTTACTATTAATATAGCTATAAGTTAATGAGCTTAATATAAAATAATTTCAAGTTATTAAGCAAGGGAGAGAGAAGTTTTTAAATTGTATGCGTATTTATAATATATAATATATTATTTATTAGGTACAATATATTTTATATGTATCTATAATATTATGAAATATTGGTTGAAAATCATTACTATGCCAGCTACCAAACTGCAGAATATTATTTAGTTATTTATTATATATTAGCATATGTGTTAGTTTTTGTAATTATTGTAATTTGCAGATTAAAGTAGAAGTGCATAAATACACAATAAAACTATAGTGTTTTGCATTTAGGCCTCAAATTCAGTCCAAACTGTTTATTCAGAAAATTTAAAATCAAAAATTACTTATTGAATATACTAAGTTAGATATATATTAAAATGTTATAACACAATAAACCCATGGCGATTAAACCCATAGTGTATAACAATATGACTTCTATATTTCATCATTGAGAGGGCACCAGACCATCGCATATTATTATACTATATACACTGGCATTATTATGGTATCATGTTACAGTGTAAACGTTAGACTTCAGTTTGGTAATAAGTTGAAGATAGAGTTTATGTATTTTTTATTAATCCGTACGCGTAATAGTTGTGATATTATTGTATACATATCAATATTTAATTATAATATAGTTACATAATTGTGCTCTTAAAATGAAACATAAAAAAGCGGATAAGTGAATGTCGCTCTGCTGTACAGTAGGTTACAAGTGGGTCACTGTATTATGGATTGTATTAAATTTGAATTTATTGATATCATATCATTGTATACGAAAAACAATTCTGAGCGGAGACTCAGTCAGTCTAGATATTTTATATTGTTATTATATTTTATTATAGCCTGTAAGTTGAATTAATATTATAAATTACTACAAAATAACTAAAATCGTTATTTTTATTCGTTTCTATAGTGATAAACAAAGCGTTAGAAATTCAAATCCCATTTTTAGCGGTTTTTTGTAATTTTTCGGTGGTTTTTCCCGTGGCATTAAATAACTATAGAGAAAATCGAAAAATGACTTCTTTAAAGTACCATCTTGATCCAATTTGCTAAAAGATAAGCCATGATAAGTTGAAATCAAAGCACTCCTTCTGGTAGAAATTTTGTATACAGGATAAAAAAAAAATAAATTAACACCATCGTAAAACCACCAGTTCCCTCAATCCGCTCAGAATCTAAAATATGACGAATTTTTATTGCAATAGCATTTATGCGTATATCCATTAATTATTTTGATTTCTAAATTCATACCCGTAATTTCAGAGAATGTAGAGTATTGTTGTGGTATAAATTATATACAATTATTACGGAACTTTAAAATAACTAGTTTATTTATACTTTTTTACTGGAGTAAAAAAAATTGAATAACTTTTAAAATAAATTAGAATAATACATTCAATATAACTGGTACACTGCCAGGACTTTGGGAAAATAAATCACGTTCAGTTGAAATTAAAAGTAATCAAGTTAATTCATGTTGTAAATGTTTGGTCACAATAGATATATATTTTATGTTTGAAAATGTACAAAAATATTTCTCTTGAGATTAATGTACCTACATCAAATTAAGATAAAACTGATAGGTAAGATATAATAATATTATAATAACATTTAGTCGAGGTCATCAACAACTTACTATTTAAACTGCAGTGATGATGAATGACTCCAATAATGGACACATCATGTACCTACAACACATATCGAGTAGGCACCTATATTATATTGTCCTACTTACAATCATCGCTTTTTACACAATGAAATTTATGAGTTATGACTATATTTAGGATTGGTTTTATTAAAAGATACACACATACTTCTTAATTATATATGTACTAGGTATATACCTACCTAGATTCGGGGAGTGTTCATATTTCTTATACAATTTTTCTTATTTATTACCTAAGTGATTTGATGAGTGATTTTTCATACTTAAATGTGTTTATTGAATCGTGCAGTGACAATACAACTTTTAAGTTTAAGTACTTCGTTTTAAGATCCTGAGTACTGAGTAGAGAGATGTCGGATGAATGCATTGGTTTTACATTCCACAGTTACTTAAATTATTATTTTATATAGGTATACCTACTCAATGGAATTTTAAAATTTTATCGAAAAAGTGTTGATAAATGTTTTGGGTTTGGTAAGAAGTATTTAAAATGCAATATAATATCCCACATAAATTGGTCTTAAAGAATTTAAAAAAATATTAATTATATATATTATGCATGATTTTTTTTTTTATAAGCATTAGAAATTAAAATCTTGAAATTTTGCGAATTATTTTGTAATAAAAATATACATTTTTATTTTTTTTAGCTTAGGCTTAAAATTAAATACAAGATTCCTCAAAATAGTAATACTAACTAAAACTCAACAATTTAAAAAAATATGTAAACACCATTTTTTAAATTGATAATTAAGCTCAAATGTTGACAAAATTGATATTGTAATTTTATGAAAATGTATGTTGAAAAAAAACAAATCATAATTTTACAGTGCTAGCATTTTATGAACTTCGGTGATATAGCGAAATCTATTGTTATGTTAAGTGCGAAGGTGGTTAGTTTTGACATTTAGGTGTTGGTCGGGAACTCTCAAATGTCATTAAGGTCCTTGTAAGTCAAAAAGCACACTATTATATTGTTAATTTGATGCTGTAATTATTCGAGACAACATGTAGGTGGGCACTACCTAATAGTACCTACCTATATATTATATTTTCTCTCAGTGGGCGATGGTCGAGTTAGTAATTATTTGTTACACATTTTTAATCTGTAAGGAGCTGAAAGTAATAACTTATAAATATTAGATCCTATTTTAAATTATATATGATTAAAATAATCAACACTTGACACATTTTGTCCATATAAGCTATAACTAGGAGTTAAACAATATAAGCATTTAGCAGGGAATTTTCAAAGCAATTATCACAACACTACCAGGGTAAAATTCAATACTACATTTTCACTTTTAAGTTGTAACACTAAAATACTATGCCATTAATTATTGAAACTCCCAGCCAATGACGACGGTCGGTATTATAGTCATCATAAAGGATATTTATGTTTAGATTAGTTCTAGAACTATCAACAGATTGTGTACATCACACTATGAAATAATTAATAAGGTCGCTCAGTAAGTATCTACTAAGTACTGCGCATTCATTATAATAATAATATCGTCATACCGACATTTATGTGTAAAAAAGTATCATTATATATTTATATTTTATATACAAACAAATAAAACTCACATGCTTAACAAATTTAACATAATATTATACCTACTACCTACCTATGTACGTTTTTTTGTTATATAAATTAAGAACTTAGGCAACTGGTTGACATTGATAGAGAAGAAAGTAGGATTACCTAAATAATGAAAAAATAACTAAATAATTAAGGTAGGGCAGTGAATTAAACATAACTGTTTTACATTTTTTGTTGATATGTTTTTTACTGCATGTTTTGGGGGTAACTATGGATTTGGTCATATTCGATAGCTATTTACTTAATAATTAAATATGATATTTTATTCTGCATAAACCTACAGAGGTGTCGATGGTAAACATTTTAACATTTATAGATATTTTTGTCACACATAAATACATAATTGAAGTTTCAGTAGATTCACTTTGAATTTACAATGGATAAAAAATATATTTAATATTGTCAACCAATATTTCATATAAATTACATTTAAATAAGCTTTAAATGTTATTTATTTGATGTTTAAAAACTAATGATTCGAACGATATATCCTATAGTCCTATAGGACTTAAAGGATTTGACTATATTATGAAAAGTTATATATTAAACCTTGTACCTATATATATGGCTATATTTATTTCACACAAACAATTTATTATTAATTTACTAGTCCTGATTATTAATATAGATTCTTTTTTTAATAATTCTTTTTTTTTTTAAATCAGTCATACTCAATAGTCATACTTATTATTTTCTATCGAATTTGATAGTTGAAACTCGTAACAATTGTGACAACTCGTAACTATAATATATGCATATTATTATAATGTTTAATATAATTTACTTGTGTTTTAAATAAAATGGAAGTTATTCAATCATATGAAATGTTTATTAATATTAATAACTATTAACTAGGTGCCTACTTTAAAAATGTGATAAAAATGTATGAATAGTATGCAGTTTTCTATATTATAATATACCTATAACTAGTTTTTAACCATGTTTTTACAGATAGACAAGTACATTGGCATACCATTTCTTTTTATATTGCTCAACGTTTACTTGCAATCGATTCATAGAAGATCAATTAATATATTATCTTTGTAAGTATTTAGGTACCTATTTATAATTATTAATTATACTTTTTATTGTAATTTAAGAACGAGTGTTAGTGTGTTACCACTTATTTTCGACAGTTATATAATATTAAGTATTAATTATAGCAATATTTCAACTCTATAAATTATAAATTAAAAGCACACTAAGTACCTACTAGAACTTCTGGAAGATGAGTAATTTTAAATAAAA
>SSSL01000391.1:0-17691 GCA_008086715.1 Sitobion miscanthi
TAAAAAAATATCCAACCCATTTGCTTCTTTCAATTGTCACGACCCAAAATTCTGAACCGTGACCGGCGCATAATTAAGTATTCTTAAATCATGCAAGCCTTATCAGAGTATCTTGAATGAATATATGTGGTCACTTACTAATCCCAAAAATAATAGAACAAATCCAAATAAACAAAATGCTGAATAAAAATCATAAATATCCCATAAGTAAACTGCGGAGTTCTCTACAGATTTCATAAAACTTAAACTGTTCAATAAACTAAACTAATTATTAGCCCGAGAAAACATGAATTCGGGCATACCATGAGAAAAATCAAAGTTTGTCCTCTCCAGAAAATGGACTGAATATTTGGATCAGCTGCAATCTTTTACTGATTGAAAAACATAACAGACAGAGAAAACGTGTTGAGCAGATGGATGCTCAGTGAATGATAATTATAGCACACAACGGAATAGGAACAGGCAGACTTTTGATTAATTTCACAATAATTTTCTATCAAAGTAAAATCATGCTCATGCTGTCAAAATCATTAATAAAATAATTCATAAAACATATAATAAAATAATTCATTCAATAAAAATTTTAGGGTACAGTGCCCCAGGGTGATGATACCCCACATCCCAAAGGCCAGATGGTAAGGCGCTACCAGATATCAGATACCTTCCTCCTCCTTCACGATATCAATGCATATGATACTAAGCAAACCATAAACTGCAATGATGCATGACTCGACAATGCAACCTAATACCGTGATAGTCCACACCGGCGGGGCCAGATAACAGAACAGATACTACACAGGTACCATTCAAATAGAAAATCAATTTGTACAAATCAATCAAAATCAATAAAAATTTCAGATAGCAAATAATACTGATAGTGCAATTCTAATAGTGTATTTCAATAGTTTCAGAGATCATAAATCAAATCAATCTCAAATCAATTCAAATAAACCCATTCGGTAATTTTAATAGTCAAATTAATCATTCAATATAAATACATTAAAGGCCTGTTCCTCAGGATCCTAATGGGTCTAATGCAGAGATAGTTGACAAAATCAATTATTTAATCAAAAATCGAAATAAAATTTAATAATAAATAAAAACTCAGAAAATCACATATAAAAAATTGTAAAATATTGATTTAAAATTCATTTTAATAACAAACTTAATGCTAAGAAATTTTAAAAGGGACTAAAACGGTGCATGTATATAAATTACCACTCACCTGGAACCTCCAAACAATAGTTATTTTCAATAAAGAGAGACAATTTCAACCTGACTGATTGAATATTCAATCTCCTACACAACCCAAAATATTAAAAGAATAAATACAGTAAATAAAATGGTTATATCTATATATATAATATAATATATCTATATATATATAAGATATATATATATATATATATATATATAAATAACAATTTTAATTATTGTCTCACCGTAATTATGATCAACCCAATTCAATACAATGTCAAAGAGAACAAAAAAATTTATGAGTATTTGTAACAATCAAGGAAAGAAAATAAAATCAAATTCACCTATTATTGAACAAGAATGAGAATTTTTACCTTGAAAATATAATCAAAGGTGATGATGAATAGAAAATAAAATTTAAGAATTCTCTGCGCACATCAGATTATTTTAATATAATATATATATATATTATTATATATTATATATATATATATATAATAATATATGATAAAAACGAAATATGAAAATACCTGTTTGAGAGTATTTGATAGGAAAAGGAGGTGACAACAGGTTTTGAGAGCAAGTTTTAGCAGAAGCTGATTAGGGTTATATATATTTCAAGAGTTTTATTAGTGTAGAATGGGATAAGAGTTATTATTGAACTGGGTTGTTCAGATTGCAGATATATTTTAATTTCAAAAATAATATAGATTAGAAATAAATAAGAAGACCTCCAATAAAAAAGAAAATATTATATATATATTTTTTATAATATATTAAATTATTTGTTGCTAATTTAAATAAATAAATATAAATAATAATTATATATGGGTTTTCACATACTTCTCTCCCTAAAAAATTCGGTCCCCGAATTTGAATAGACAAAATTCTAACCTGAAGAATCAAATAAGTGAGGATATTTGGCTCGCATTTCAAGATTCTGCCTCCCATGTGGCCTCACTACTTAGTGATTATGCACAAGACTTTGATCAAAGCCACTTCCTTAGACCGAAGTTTCCTAATTTGTCGATCTAAATCTTTACTGGTGCTCCTCATATGACATATCATCCCTAAATTGCATAGTTTTTGAGGTTGTAAAACATGAGATGGATCTGGTACATACTTCTAAGCATAGAAATATGGAAAACTGGATGTACATGTGCAAAACCAGTGGAAGGGCTAAACGGTAAGCAACTGCTCCAATTCTCTCCAAAATTTCAAATGGACCAACAAAACGAGGGCTAAGCTTCCCTTTCTTCCCAAACCTCATGATTCCTTTCATAGGGGAAACTCTCAGAAATACATGATCACCAATCATAAATTCTACATCTTTACGCTTAGGGTCAGCATAACTTCTCTGTCGACTTTGAGCAGTCAAAAGTCGATCACGAATTAGTCGAACCTTCTCTGAAGTTAATTGTATCAACTCTGGTCTAGTAAGCCTTCTTTCTCAACTTCATCCCAACAAACCGGTGACCTACACTTTCGACCATATAATGCCTCATATGGAGCCATCTCTATACTTGCCTGATAACTGTTATTATAAGCAAACTCCACTAAAGGCAAATGATGATCCAACAGCCACCAAAATCCATAACGCATGCACGAAGCATGTCCTCTAATGTCTGTATGGTCCTTTCTGACTGTCCATCCTCTGAGGGTGAAAAGCATACTAAAGTCTACTCGTGTTCCTAAAGCTTCTTGGAATTTCTTCCAAAATCGAGAAGTAAACTGAGTACCACGATCAGAGACAATGGAAACTGGAACTCCATGAAGACTAACAATCTTGTTTATATACAACTGTGCAAGTTTAGCAAAGTCATATGTAGTCTTCACAGGAAGGAAATGAGCAGATTTTGTCAATCTGTCCACTATCACCCAGATTGCATTGTAACCACCTCGTGTACTAGTAACCCACAACAAAGTCCATGGCAATATGCTCCCACTTCCACTCGGGAATAGGCATGGCTGAAGTAACCCAGATGGTCTCTGATGTTCTGCCTTAACCTGCTGACAAGTCAAACATTTAGCAACAAAGTCTGCAACATCCCTCTTCATGCCACCCCACCAATAATGCTCCCTTAAATCACGGTACATCTTAGTTGAACCTGGGTGTACTGTGTAAGCAGAATGGTGTGCCTCCTCCATGATTTCTCTTCTCAACTCATCAACATTGGGGACACAAAGTCTAGTGCCATAACGAAGAACTCCATCATCATTCAACATGAATCCTTGAGCTTGGCCTTGATGAATATTATCTATAATCTCACACAGCTGAGAATCCCTCTTTTGAGCAGCCTTAATTCGATCAATCAAGATAGGCCTAACTCGAAAATGTGCTAAGAATGATCCAGCTATGATTTCAAACTCTACTCCCTGATCTAGCAACTCATGTAATTCACCAATCAAGGCCTCATCTTGGTAGATATATGGGCTAAACTACCAGAAGACTTCCTGCTTAGAGCATCAGCCACTACATTAGCTTTTCCAGGGTGATACTGTATGGTGCAATCATAATCCTTCAGCAATTCTACCCATCTTCTTTGCCTAAGATTAAGATCACGTTGGTCAAAGATGTATTTGAGACTTTTGTGGTCAGTGAAGATTTCACAAGTCTCACCATACAGATAGTGCCTCCAGATTTTCAAAGCAAAAATTACTGCAGCCATTTCCAAATCATGAGTTGGATAATTCTGCTCGTGCCTT
Source organism: Sitobion miscanthi (assembly GCA_008086715.1). Classification (NCBI taxonomy): domain Eukaryota; kingdom Metazoa; phylum Arthropoda; class Insecta; order Hemiptera; family Aphididae; genus Sitobion; species Sitobion miscanthi. The sequence continues at coordinate 3,904 of SSSL01000391.1, forward strand.
TTCAACTGACGAGAAGCATATGCAATAACCCGTCCATGCTGCATCAAAACACATCCTAAACCAATCCTAGAAGCATCACAATATACTACATAACCCCTGATCCAGATGGAAGGGCTAACACTGGTGCTGTAGTTAAACGAGTCTTAAGCTCCTGAAAACTTTTTTCACAAGCCTCAGACCACTGAAATTTCACATTCTTCTGTGTCAACTTAGTTAAAGGTGCTGCAATACGAGAGAAGTCTTGAACAAACCGTCTATAATACCCTGCTAAACCCAAGAAACTACGAATCTCTGACACAGTTGTGGGTCTAGGCCAATGAAGCACTGCCTCAACTTTCTTCTTATCAACGCACACCCCATCCTTAGATACTGTATGGCCTAGGAAAGCCACACTATCTAACCAAACTCACATTTTGAGAACTTGGCATATAGCTTGTGTTCTCGTAAGGTCTGAAGGACAATTCTCAAATGCTGCTCATGCTCCTCCTTACTCTTTGAGTACACTAGAATGTCATCGATGAACACTATAACAAATTGATCTAAGAAAGGCTTGAAAACTCTATTCATGAGATCCATAAAAGCGGCCGGAGCATTGGTAAGACCAAAAGACATTACAAGAAATTCATAGTGTCCATACCTAGTCCTAAAGGCCGTCTTGAGTATGTCTTCTTTCTTGACCCTCAATTGATGATACCCAGATCGAAGATCAATCTTGGAAAAATACTTTGCACCTTGAAGTTGGTCAAACAGGTCATCTATGCGTGGAAGAGGATACTTATTACGCACAGTTACCTTATTCAATTGCCTATAATCAATGCACATTCTCAAAGACCCATCCTTCTTCCGTACAAATAACACAGGAGCACCCCATGGAGAAACCACTAGGCTAATAAACCCCTTATCTAGTAGGTCCTGTAGTTGCTCCTTCAACTCTTAAGTTCTGGCGGGTGCCATACGATAAGGTGGCATAGATATGGGCTCAGTTCCAGGAACTAAGTCTATACCAAACTCTACCTCTCGCTCCGGGGTAAACCTGATAAATCTTCTGGAAACACCAGGAAACTCCTTAACCACTGCAACATTCTCCAAACCTGCACCTTCTACCTGAACATCTCTAACATAAGCTAGATACCCTTACACCTCTTTCGCAATAATCGTCTAGCACTCACTACAGAGATAAGATTACTAGAGGCTATACTGGCGATCTCCCTGAAATTAAAAATTCTGCCTCCCCAGAATTTTAAAGAGTACAACTTTATTGACAATCCAATGAAACGTGATAAGTGGCTAACCAATCCATGCCTAAAATCACATCAAACTCAAACTATATCCAAAGAAACAAGATCTGCAGCTAATTCCCTATCTCCAATGTGAACTATACATCCCCTATACACCATATCAGTGTCTATTGCATCCCCCATAGGTGTTGATACAGATAAAGGATACTCTAACAAAGTAGGTGGTGTACTAAATCTCATGAAAATATGAGAAACAAAGGATGACTGGAACCAGGATCAAACAGTACTCTGCATCAAATGAGCAAATAGGAAGTGTACCTTTCACTACTGCATTAGATGCCTGAGCATCCTGCTGAGTCAAAGCAAAAACTCTAGCTTGACCTCTACCACCAGATGTCTGTCCCTGATTTGAGCAAATCCTCGACCACCAGAACCTCTACCACCCTGTCCACGACCACCAAAACCTGACTCTACCACTATACTGTGAAACTGGTTGAACCTGAGAGGGAGCAGAATGTGTTGCTTGACCAGCACCCTGAGTTGTCTCACTAGTAGGACAGTCCTGTCTACGGTGTCCCAGCTGTCCCACACCAAAGCATGCTCCAGTGACCCAATGACAAGTGCCCTTATGTGGCTTACCACAATGATGACAGGAGTGGTAATAGGCTCAGTGCTAATCTGGTTATACCAAGCATTCCCTGCATGTGTCCTCTGCTACGTCCCTGACCAACTCCAGATTGATGTGCCCTATTGCCAACTGTAGACTGAGAACCCCTGCTTATTATCTGATAAGAACCCTGATGACTCTGTCCTCTGTTAAATTGATTACCTTGACTCTCTTTCTTAAACCGCTTGCGCTGCTCACGAGCCCAACGTCATCATCATACATCTCCATCTGTCTAGCCCGATCAACCACCTCCTCATATTTAGGTAGTCGTAAGGAGCACACGATCAATTAGCCTATTCGTAAGCCCCTTTTCAACCTACGAGCCGTCTTCTCCCTCATGTGGAATCAAGTGTTTACCAAAACGGTATAATTTTGTAAACTTCATCTCATACTCTGTAACTGTCATTTACCTTGCTTCAAGGTTTCAAACTCCAAGGCCTTAGCCTCTGGAACACTAGGAGGGAGAAATCGCTCCAAGAAGAGAGAGTGAAATTCAGGCAGAGGATAGAACCTTCAGGGTTCACATTCTTCTTCTTAGAGATATACCACTCACGAGCAACTCCCTTAAGCTGATTTCCTGCCAACATCACCATCCTAGCACCCACTGCAACCCATAGTGTCATAACACCTCTCCATGTCATCTAAAAATCTAAGGGATCAGCTAATGCATCCTCTCAGTGAACTCCTTTGGTTTTAGCTTGAGAAAATCTGTGGTCAAGGAATCGAGCCCTATCCTGAGCTGGTGCTAAGTAGAGCCAACCACTGGTTGTGTGTTTGAGTTGTAAGGTCTCAGCTATAGTATTAACAGCACATTTCACTGCATGTAATCCCGCTGCCAGATCTGCTACAGTAACTGACACCCTAGGTGCTTGAGCTGCAGTAGCTAATTGGAATGGTTGTGCCCCAGTCTTAGCCATAGGCGTCTGTTCAGATGTCTGATTAATAGTTTGAGGTGGTACCTCCCCTGTTGATCAAAGGTTTGCACCATTAAGACCCTTGGCCTTAGTTCTCCTCTTACGTCTAATAGACCCAGCACCTATTCATTTTAAATAAACAAGCATTAAATTTGAAAATGTGAGCCAAATTAAGACAGGTGAAAAAGTACGAAGGACGCAGATATCTGAAGCAATGATAACTGAAAAGACGCTAAGGATTATGCTCCGCAAGTTTACTAGACCTTAACCGGCTCTGATACCAACTTTGTCACGACCCAAAATTCTGAATCGTGACCGCGCATAATTTAAGTATTCTTAAATCATGCAAGCCTTATCAGAGTATCTTGAATGAATATATTGTCCCTACTAATCCCCAAAATAGACAAATCCAAATAAACAAAATGCTGATAACTCATAAATATCCCATAAGTAAACTGCGGAGTCTCTAACGATTTCAAATAAAACTTATAACTGTTCAATAAACTAAACTAATTATAGCCCGAGAAAACATGAATTCGGCATACCATGAGAACAATCAAACAAGTTGTCCCTCTCCAAAAATGGACTGAAATATTTGGATCAGCTGCAGAATCGACTACGATCTGAACCGTAACAGCCAGAGAAAACGTGGTTTGAGCTAGATGCTCAGTGAAGGATAATTATCGCAAGCACACGAATAGGAACAGCAGACCTTTGATTAATTTCACAATAAATTTTCTATTCAATAAAATCATGCTCATGCGGTCAAAATCATTAATAATAACTTCATAAAACATATATATAAAATAAATTCATTCAATAAAATTTTTTATGGTACAGTGCACCAGGGTGATGATACCCCACATCACTAAAGGCCAGAGGTAAGCGCGCTACCAGATATTAGATACCTTCCTCCTCCTCTTCACGGATATCAATGCATATGTACTAATGCAAACCATAAACTGCAATGATGCATGACTCGACAATGCAACCTAATACCGTGATAGTCCACACGGCGGGCCAGAATAACAGAAACAATACTGGGCACAGTTACCAATTCAAAATTAAAACATAAAATCATTTATACAAATCAATCAAAAATCATAAAAAAAATTTCAGATAGCAAATAATAACTAAATAGTGCAATTCCAATAGTGTATTCAATAGTTTCAGAGAGTCAATAAAATCAAATCAATCTCAAATCAATTCAGTAACACATCGTTAAATTTTATAGTCAAATATCACTCAATATAATACATTAAAGGCCTGTTCCAGGAATCCTAATGGAATGCAGAGATAGTTGGCAATCAATTATTTTAATCAATAAAAATAAAATTCACTATAAAATAAAACTCTAGAAAATCACATATAAAATATTGTTAAAATATTGATTTAAAATTTTCATTTAATAACAAACTTAATGCTAAGAAATTTAAAAGGGACTAAAACTGTGCCATGTACTATAATTACCAACTCACCTGGAACCTGCAAGACAGTAGTTATTTTCAATTGAAGAGAGACAATTTCAATGACAGATTGAATATTTGAATCTCCTACATACCAAATTTATAAAAAAGAAAAAAAAAAAAAAAATATTTTTAAATAATATAAAATAAATAACTTTAATAACCTTATCTATATTACACACACACACACATCACACGCAGGACGTATTCAGTGGACGTGGCCTGATGACAGAGACAAGACAGAGAAAGTTATATCTATATATAAATATCTAAATTCATGTTACTATTAATCATGAGCAAACCTAATTCATATCAATTTCCAAAGAAAAAAGAAATTTCTAAGTCGTTGTAACACGTCAATGAAAGAATAACATCAAATCCCCATTTTGAATAAATAATGAGAATTTTAGCCTTTGAAAACAGAATCAAACGTGATCATAGAGAGAAAAATTTAGAATTCTCTGTTGAATAGTATTTGATAGAAAAAGAGGTGATAAACAGGTTTGTAGAGCAAAGTTTCGCCGAAGATATGATTAAGTATATATATAAAATTTTCAAGAGTTCTATTAGGTGTAGAATGGGCTAAGATTTATTTTGAACGGAATTTTCAGATTGCAAGATATATATTTAAGGTCAAAAATAATCTCTTTATATATATTATATATAATATATATATATTTATATCTAAAAATCAATAACGCCATCCAATAAATATATATCTTTTTTATAGTATATTTAAATTATTATTACCTAACTAAATAAATAATAATAATAATAAATATATATGTGGGTTTCCCTTCCCTCCCCAGTAACTCCTGTTGACAGAGGATCCCGATAATGGGTCAGAAGTTACAATCTTGTCACCAAACCCTTTAGTCACTAAGTGGATTGTATATTATCAACCGAAAAGGGATCGTGTAAAGATAATATAGGGAGAAGAAGGATGCTATTATGAAGATAAAAGAAAGATGAGTATAAAACTGGTTGAAAAAAAAAAAAAGGGTTAGTTTATGGGATATACCGTCGTAACTATGCAATCTCTGATGGTTGTGCTGTAAGCTCAGATTACAGTACACGCTTGGGCACTATTGTTTTAGAAGCTACGTATTTTCAATATAAATCGAGATAAGGATAGATTGTGTACCAGGATTACTACGACAGACTAAAATAAAAAAGAGTAAAGTATTATACCACAAAAAGTTGAAAAGACAATGAGATCTCGGTCCCTAAATAATTACAAACACTGTGTAAATTCGAGGACGAAATTTTTTTATTTAGATGGGAAAGAAGTGAACGCCCTACCATAGAATTCCGTACATTTTACTGTTCGCTAGACTAATGTCTGTTCGGACATTAGGAAATGGTCTGGAACTACAACTTAAACATGTGAGGAGATATAACTTATGAAATAAATATTAAAAATAATATGAAAATTTTGAAAAAATAAAGTACAAATTAGAAAATTTTATAACTTGGTATAAAATGATAAAAATAATCCGATGAGCACAATGACAGTCAGTTTGGTCAGTTTTAACCCCCTAGAAGTGAATTTGACTTAATGCAAATTACATTTGGAAATAGAATATTACCACATTAATTTATGATTTGAATTTGGAATGGAAGAAAGAAAAGAAAGGAAGAAAGAAAAGAAAGGAAAATAACAAGACTTATACATTTAAAGAAAGAAAATAACTTTATGAATTTAAACAACAAAATTAGTACAATAAAAAATATAAATATATAGCCACATAAACAAACCTCCCAACCCAACCACCTTCCTCTTCTTCCTCCCCCTCCCTTCCCCCTTTCCTTCTTTCCTTCCCCCTTCTTTTCTTTAGTTCTCACGCTCCCTCTTCTCTTCCCCATGTCTTCTTCGCCCACCCCCACTACCTATCTTCTTCCATCCCTCCACGGTTCTTCTCTCCTCTGCTGTCTTCTCTCCTCCTTGTTCATATCCATTCCTCCCTCCACTTGTTCTTCTTCTTCTCTCCTCTCTCTTGTTCTCTCCTCTCCCCCTCTTCTTTTAATTCTTCTTTCTCTCTGCGTCCTGGCTCTTCTCCCAAGCCTACTCCCCCCTCCACTTCTTCTCCTTCTGCTCTCAGTCCTTGTCTTTTTAGCTCTCATCTCCCTCTCTCAATATCTCCCCTTTTTCTTTCCACCGGAAGTAGACCTGTATATTCACCGAACCCCGCCTACGGTACCACGCTATACCGCGCCCGGTGAGGCAGCAGCATTCATAAAATACCCCAGAAGGGTACAAAGAGCAATAAACCCCGGAGAGGTAAGCAGCAGTAATAGAACCACGAAGCGAGGCAAAGCGGGGGAAAAGGCATCAGCGGACCGCCAAACCAAGGAACCGCCAGAGAGGGGAAACCCAAAAAAGAACAGCAGCGGACCTGTCCGAGAATACCTTGGCAAAAAGTCGAGGAAAAAACAAAAGACCACCCAACAAAAGACGTTAACGCACTTACTCATGTGGGAAAGGCCGCATACCTTCCCAGAAGGGACCCCCCCACTTACCGGGGAACGGGGAAGGGAAGAAGAGAGTCTTAGGACCAGAAGGGACCACTCGATCCCAGAGTCCGGCCTCCAGAATCATGGGAGCAGCCGGAGGGCTCTATTAGGCCGGAGGAGAAGTCGCGACAGACCCCGCCCAACAAGCCGGGAGAGGGGCTAACCCCTCCGACTGACGGCCGTAGGAGGGTCCTTACCACCCGCACCGCCTCCCATCCCCCCGGGTCTGATGTGACCGGGGAGCCGACGACAACCTCTGACGGGAGGAAAGGAAAGGGGAGGAACGAAACACGCCAAAGAAGGAAAGGCCTTAGGGAGGAGGGAGGCATCAATAAAGTCTCTCGCATTGAACAGTCACGCTCCCCAGCTGATTTCTCCCCAAGCTCCCCCCAACCACATCACTATATTCCACTCAAGCTTCCTTCACGCACTTTGTTAGCTTTTTCAACACAATCAATCAAAAAAGCATTCCACTCACAACAACCCATAATACTCTTAAAAAAGACCTTCTTCATTACAAACAAATACCTCCCTCCCCCCAAAAAAAAGGAAACCCGACGGAAATCTATAGAATTACTAGTCTTACAAGAAACAAAGAAAAAAAATCAAATACAAGAGAGTGAATTTTAAATAAGTTACAAAAAAAAAGGTTAGTAAGCTTAACTACTTTTAATCCAACATACTGTAATTAAACACTTTTAAATCTCTAAAAAATACTTATAAAAAGAAAAGAGTGCTTACAATACTTTTAAATAATCTCTCTTCTTTTAAAAAAGCATAACGAAAATTCATGCTAAACTATTGAATATTTATTACACAAATTTACAAATGAAATATAAAAAATAAAAAAAAAAACTTTTGGAAAAAACCCTTGAATTCATACCCTAGATAACCCTGAAAATTAATGGATTTTGTTGTTTTATTTTTTAGTTAGGGAAGTTAATTACCAAGGTACTTAATGTGGACATTGATTTCATGGTTATAATGTATGCATTTGATGTTTTGAAATAAGGGTTTGTGGACTTGAAATTGGGATTTTGTGATATTTTTGAATTTGACCTATTATGTTTGAATTGATGCTAATAGAAGTGATATTGTATGTTTATTTGGATTTTGGAGAAGGTGGATATTAAATTTTGGGAGTGCCATTTCTGCAGGTTGGCTCAATAAGTCCAGTTGTTTATTGAACCTTAACGTACAATGTTTGACTCACAATTGGTATGAATCCAATGAGGTGTTTTTTGTACAAATCCAAACCTTCATTTTTTTCAGAGAAACCCTCCCCAACTTCGGTCAAAATCAATGACCAATTCTCACCCAAACCTGGATGACCAAAACCAACGCCACCCGAAAATGACCAATGAACATACGTGTTCATATTGGTCAATACCTCTCTCTATAACTATCAAATGACCTAAAATTTTCATCAATGGAAACTTAGACATAGGGCTACACCATTTTCAGAAGACCGCTTAACCCCAGTTTTGCCTTTAAACCAATTCAAAAAAATTGGTTAGCACATTTGGTAACCGACACTTCTTCCAACTCTCATAAAATTACAAATAACCATTACGTGTTTAATATGGTCATCAAATCTCGCTATAAACTGGTCCAAAATGACCCTAAATATTTTATCAATCGAAGTTTCTCGATATAGGGTCTACCATATGGCTCCCCTTTTCCATCATGCCTACTCCTGAATTCAGTCCACATGGGTGTGACCCTTCACCCAGTTTTGGCCTTTAAACCCAATTCAATTGATGTTAGCACAAGTTGGGGTCACTGAAACTGCCAACCCGAAAAGGACCAGAATAAATGGTTACGTCGTGTTCATTTGGTCATAACTCCTCTCTATACTGGTCCAAATAACTAACATTTCATCAATGGAATCTAGACCTATGGCTACACTTTTCATGAAGACCACTTAACCACCCGTTTTGCCTTTAACCAATTCAACATTTTTCTCATAAGTTGGGTCACTGAACCTGCCAACCCATACTTGTTCATTTGGTCTAACTCTCTCCTATACTTGTCCCAAATGACCTAAATTTCATATGGAAGCTTAAGACATAGGCTCTACAACTTTTCAATTAAGAACTACTTGACCCCTTTTGATTTAAACAAATCAAATTGTTAGCACAAGTTGAGTCCTAAAACTGCCACCCCAGAAATGGTCGAAAATACTGTTCCTTTGGTATTCTGAACCATTTGTGGGCAAAATGCCAACTTGGTCTCCAAAGCGCAAATTGATGAACCTAGTGCCAAAAGTTTTATAAGACATAGCACAACCTTTTTATGTTTTTGACCAAGCTCTAGAACTCATTGCATCCTAGGGAAAATAGGAGCTAAAGTTATGGAAATTGAAATCTAGAAACTGTTTTTTTTTTAAAGTTGACCCCAAATGCCATTTGAACCTGTGTTGTTCCTTTGGCCATAACTCCCCTAAGTAAATTCCATTTGAGATGTGCCACTATGATCTGGAAACATGATACTTAGGGTCTTATCTACTGCATTAGGTATACGTCATGAGGTGTATATGCGACCGTACTCTCTTTGTGTATACAAGACCACGGTCCAATATGATGTGCATTAAAAGGACGGTCGCCGCAACTCTATCATGAAAATAAGAGCAAACTCACGTACACTGCGACACTCTGAAGGTGTGGTCTTTCGTCCGTTAGAACGCATAAATATTCTCAGACCAATATTCTGGTCGCGGAAACCTGGAATACGTCACCACGTGATTATACTGAACACAATGTGATCAGCTCCCAAAACCACCCCTGAAAATTTCAGGTTCATACTTGCCATAACTCCTACCATCTTGAAAAATTATGACATTGTACCTGGGATCCCTAAGACATAGAGAACATCTCTTATGAAGGAACCTAAGTTCTAAAAACTGACCCATAAAATATCAAAATAATGTCAAATTTATGACCAGAAGTGTAAATTCTGACAGCCTTAGAGGCCAAACGGACCATATGGTATTGTTTGCCCATAAAAAAAAAAAAGAAAAAAAAAAAATCTAAAGAAAGGTTACATAAAATAAAGGGAATATTATGACTTATCGGTAGTAATGTAGATTATGATGCTTTTATTGCTTTTATTTTTTCATAAAGCTCGCATTTTTACAATTTTGTGAGAAGTACTCATATTACTCATATTAATAATTTGTATTGGTCATTATCTAAACGATGATCACTGTAAATGAAAAATGTGGATTTAATTGGTGTCAATAAATATTAAGGCATAATTTTTAAGGACAATGTGTTGTAAACGCAAAAAAACAGCAATAAGATGTGTTGCAACCCAATACCCCTAAATTGCGATTCGCATACCAAAAAGGTGGTAGTGGATGTCGCCTGCTGTCCGTAGGGGTTCAATGGTCCCTGGACTGCATTGTTAAATTTGAATTCAAATAATATAGCATGTATAAGAACCACGATTCGAGCGAAAACGGTCAGTCAGCCCTATGATATTACCAGTATATTTATTAATTTAATTCTTGTGAAGAAGATATGCTATAGAAACTATTTACGGGACAATATTTTAAATTGTCAATCATAAAAATAGTGATAAAACTGTATTTCATTTTCCACAACGGAGAATTATTAAATTTTTAAATAGGGTAAAATTTGTCACTTTGCACTTTAATGCTTAAAAAAAAATTGTGCCCTATGTTTTTTAATTTCACTGCTATTGAACGATTATACAATCAGAGCCTGCATTATGTTGACGCTTTCATCACCAAAAAATAAATTTTTTATTTATTATGTTTATAGAAAAAAAACTACAAAGTGAAAATTGACATGCCGAAACAGCTCAAAGAGTCAAATTTTTTCAAATTTTGTTTGGTATAGAGAAATCAATATAACAAATCAGTGAAAATTTCAAGCTATCTACGTCATACGTTTTTTACACAATGACACCAAAATAGAAATCGTTACCTTAGAAATCGATTGAATATCAATTTTGTAATAACTTCAAATGCTCATAAATTAATTTGCTTTCTTGTAGATTTTTTTTATTGATAACAGGTAGACAAAATATGGAGATTGTTGTATTACATTTTCAAATATTATGAATTTTAAAAAAAAAAATTTTTATGAAGTCGCAACTCAAATAATATTGGCAATTTCGTGATTTGATCCGTATTCTGTTCAAGGTAAACTTTAATGCTTCGAAATAAAAACTGTGACTAGGATTTTTTATTTTTTTTCATCTGCCCTTTAAAAACATAACCCGGGAGCCTGCTATTAATTTGCAGTTTTTTGACCAACAAAAACATTTTGTGATATTTGTCGAAAAAAAACAAAAAATGAAAACTGACAATGTACGAAAAACAGCTCAAAAGAGTCCAATTATTTTCAAAATTGTATCTTTATAGAAATGCTATCAAACAAGTCAGGGAAATTGAACTCAATATCTACGGTCTTTGTTTTGTAAGTTGACCCAAACCAAATCGATTTTCTCGAAACAATTTGCGGGAAAAAAGTCCCAGTTGTCCTTATTTTTTCTTTTGTTTTTTCACGCGCTTTTGCAAACTACCTGCTGAACATTTTATACCTTTTGAACTCCTCAAATAACCAACGGGATTCCTATCCTATCAGAAAAGTTACTATTGAAGAAACTCCAAGCATTTTTGCTGTCCGAAAAGGTGGTGACAGACACAAAAAATTAAAAAAAAAACACACACATCATTGTAAAATCAATAATCATCGCTTCGCTCAGAATCTAAAAATAAATAAATGTTTTATGTAATTTTCACTTTATATATTTATCAGTAATTTATGATTGGTCTAAGTCACACACACATGCCGTCTTTGACTATCGTTTTGATCTTAGAGTGCACTGGTATATAGCATTGGCAAGTATACATTTTCACACTGCACGTGAACTGTTGAATAGAACCGGCGTTTTGAGTATGCAATTTTAATGTTGATCGTTATTACATTTTTATATGGTATTACTTGTCATACTGCACCAATACATTTTGTGGACAGCAATATGGGAAATACTTTTACGCAATACAATTATTGTAAAAATAAACATCTAGAACCACAGTTTGTTGTAATTAAACTAGTGCATAAAAACATCAACATTATGGATTCTAGGATATTAATTTATTGAATAATTTGGTCTTTAAAAATTATTTATAGGTAAGTATTATTTAAGATAATAAAAAAATATATAATATTAAATACTATATATATAAAAAGATAGATTACAACTTAGTGGTACGCAATATCGGGAAAACGATGGGAATATTCCACCGCCTTTCACAATCATATGCTATATGCTGTTATATTATTTCAGATATTAAAATATTAGCCGATCAAAATACGCGGAAGTCGTGTTCTTCTCACGCACGCGACTGGACGAAATTCTGTGTCTTTTTACCATTTGCATAATATGTAGATCCAAATGGATAGTAGGTAGGTATATTGTGGTTTGTAACAAAAAATATTATAATAAGTAACGTCTAAATACTGCTTATTACCTCCATTAGTAAAATACATGAGCCTTTCAACTACGTTCTTCGAAATTGTAATCCAATATCCATGGAAGTTCACATCAAAGTCCAATATATTGAGTATTAAATATGATCATTCGATGTCTCACAAAAAACGAATATTTTTTTGTATATATATAGGATCGCCTATAGGTTACAGCTTACAGGAAACAAAATAGTTATTATAAATATGGATATAATTTCAAATTTGTATTTTATGTTTGGTCAAAATTATCCGAATGACTGTGTTAAAAATAATTTGACGTGTGTATAGTGTACGGGGTGTAACAAACAGGGTTTTACGACTTATTTTTAAAAAAGTAGTTACGTTACTTATTATTTTTTCTAATATAACTATTAAGAAAACTATATGAATCATAAATATGATTTTGGGGAGGGTTATTACCATAGTAACAATAATGCTATAAATGTTACGAAAATCGGTAGGAAAAAAAGTTGTAGCCAGCTGATAAACAAAAATTAAAAAAATAACTGCGATGGACGAATCTAATATTTTGTACCCGTTTTTGCATTATAATATTACATTGTTATTGGCGAAAAACGGCAAACCTAACCGATATAATAATATTATCATATTATTATTATTATTATATACGCGATCGGTCGGTCGCTGTGCGTGCGCAACGGCGGCGGTGCTTCGACGCACACGACACACCACCACGACGATAATATTTGACGCTGCACAGTGAAAGTAAAACCGTATATCCACTGGCGGCGCGCTTATAGTCGGCGGCCCGGGCGCATGTGTGCGTGCGGTCCGCGCGTGAGGGCACCCGTCAGTCGCGCGCCGGACAATCGTCATACACAATATAATATATCCACATGCACTCACACACAGGCACAAACACACGCACACACGGGCGCGCGCGCACACACACACTCACATCGCGAGTGCACACCTGCAATAACACCGCCGTGCACGCTGGCGAACGAACGCACGCCGGCCACTTATCATCGATCCGCCGCCGCGTGTTATCGTGCGCCGATAACGTATAATATACAATAATACACAGTGCTATATAATATCAAAAACGTCGAATATAAAATAATAATATTTTTTTAATATTATACCTATACGTGATATTATAACAACAAAGTAACAATAAATAAATAAAAATTCGGTTTTTGGAATTTTTTTCGAGTTTTGCTCGCGTCTTTCGTGATAATTTTCGTTCGATTCGTCGTCGTCGCCGTCGTTTCCCCCGGTCACCGGGAATTTGAGTTTTTCCCCCCCGTTAGAACCCCGTTTATTTAAAAATATTTTTCTCATATTTGTCGACCGGGAAATCATCGGTTTGGTTTTTTTCGCGTGGTTTTTCTTCGATATGTATGCGTCGGGCGACGCATCCGCCTAGGACCCTCGGTGATCGCCACCAATTGCATCTCCAACAACACCTCCACAACCACCACCAACGACGACGACGATGAACGCGATGACGACAGCACTGCTGTT
>SSSL01000278.1:0-17449 GCA_008086715.1 Sitobion miscanthi
ATAATATTATAATAATTATGAGATTGTGGTACCCTGCAAAGGTTCAATATTGTACTAACACCTTAACACACAAGTGAAAACGGTTAGTTACAAATTTTCGTGATTTTTCCGTATTTTTTCAAGATTTTAACTTCAAATTGTTATAAAAAAATTTGTACCTATGTATTTTTAATATTACTCAACTGTTATTAAAACAATATATTACGAGCCTTATATTAAATTTTCACGCTTTTTTACCCAACAGATAAAATTTTATTAATATTTATAGAAAAAAAAACTGAACAAATTGAAAACTGACAATATCGGTAAATAGATCAAAAAGAGTCAAAATATTTTCAAAATGTTATTGTCCATAAGAAATGATAATATAGACATTCAGTGAAATTTTCAAGTATCTACAGTCATACGTTTTATAATTACAACAAAATATGAAAATTGTTATATGAAAAATCGAGTCAATATCAAATGTTGTAAAAATATGAATTCCAAACGCTCACAGAAATTTGATTTAACTTTCTTGTCTAAGGATTTTTAATTTCTTTCAAATATCATAGGAACAATATAGTAGGAGTCTTGTATTACTTTTTCAAGCTTTTTTACTCAAGAAATTAAATTTTATTGACATTAATAGAAAACATATTAATAAAATTGGAAACTGAAAATATTCCTAAACAGTTCAAAACATATCAAATTATTTTTAAAATATTGTCGTGTGTATGGAATGCAAATATAAATAACCAGTGAAAATTTCATGTATATAAATTTTATTGTTTTACAGTTACACCAAAAACCAAAATCGAGTTTTTCGAAAACAGATTTTGTGTAAAAATTCCCGTCTTTCCTTAATTTTTCTTTTTTTTTGCACGTCACTTTTAAAAACTATTGGAAAGTTTTTATTTTTATTCGCTAAAGTACCATCTAGATTCACTTTTCTATCAGAAATGTTACTGTTGAAGAAAATCCAAGCATTTTTACTGTCCTAATAGCTGATGACAGACACGAAAATATAAATATTAAAAAAAGAAACACACATCATTGTAAAATCAATACTTTCATCGCTTCACTCTGAATCGAAAACAGTAACAATCTAAAATTGACATATGTTTATTGTGTAATATAATAATTTATCTTTTCTTAGACTTGCAAAAATTAAAAACTGATACATTTAATGCATATATTGATTGTTGATGAATAAGTATATTGAAATTTGAAATAGGTATTACAAATACGGCATTCCATTTTATAGCAGATATAGGTTCATCGGCTACATTTATATGATACAAATTTTGAAGGCTCCTGTAGCTGATCTTAATTCACTTTTGTTGACACTATCTATTGGTTTTAGTCTACAATAGGGAGCTAATTAGTAAATAATCTGGGTGTAAAAATTGTTCACGGTAAATCTCGTCATAGTCAATGCCAAGGTTCCATTGAAAGAGCCAATCAGGATTTTCAAAATATACTCAGGGCCATGATGCGCGATAAGTATGCAACAAAATGATTAGAATCTTTACCATTTGTTCAATTCGCAAAAAACACTGCATATCATCAAGGAGTAAAACAGAGACCGTATGAGGCAATGTTTGGTAACGTTGCTAAAAGGGGTCTGGCAATAAGTTCGTTGCCACGATAACAAATAAACGGCATTGATACTGAAGAGCAGCTTGAACAAATTATACAGTCAATTGGTGAGTACTTACAAGTTTAATTTAAAAAATAAAATGATATAAATAATGAATTTAATTATTATTATTAGATGATGATGACACTTAGCAAGTGGAACACAATGATAATGATATACAACAGCTTTAACAAATTTTACAGTCAATTGGTGAGTCCCTACAAGTTTAATTTAAAAAATCAAATGATATAGATAATGAATTTAATTATTTTATTATACGATGATAACACTGAGCAAGTGGAACAACATGATAATGATACACAACCAGAAAGTGTGTTAGGTAAACTATATTTATAATAACTAAATAATTAAATACAATAATAATAATCAAATATATTTTATCATAATATCTGGTTTAATAAGTTGCTAAAATTATTCGCTAGATGCAGAACTATTTAAAATAGAAAAAAACATCTTATAAACAGTAATATGATAAATTATATTCAATTCTATTCAGGAAAATCTGTAAATAAATAATTTATCAATTTATTTTCAAGCTAATGACATTAAATATAGTAACACTGAGCAGGTGGAACATAATTTTGAAAAAAACATGAATCAAAATAGAGCAGTAGCAAGAATAGGACTTTAATTACAAGCTGAAAGAATGCTACGTTCATCAAGACAAAAGTTTACTCCAGCTAAACCTGGTGATACTGTTCGTATCCGAGTCCCTGATGTTGACCGAGGGTGTATGGATCTACAGAACATATTGGCAGTTGTCGTAGCTGTCGATAATGAATTTTACCCACTAGGCACAAAAGAGGGTGTAATAAATCAATAATACACCCGTAATCAATTTGCTGTATGTAGAGAACAACTATTATCTCCTGAAGAAGTTGCTACTGACCAATCCGTGTCCTTAAGAAAAGCTTCCACTTCAATTTCTCAAACAGGTGGACAGAGGTACTTGAGATGCAATTGTAAGGCAAAGTGTGTATCAAAGAAGTGCTGCTGTACATCGTCAGGCATTTTATGTAATTCAAAATGTCATAAATGTTTATCTTGTTGCAACAAATAATTTTTATAATATAAAATAAAATAATTTATGGTTAATTAATTTGTAGAAATAATTTTATCACTAGGTATTCATCTTTTTTTACAAAATGTTAACATTCACCAAAAACAGATAGTTTACGTCAATATTCACCAGTGAATGTCTAAATCTAAGAAGAAATTGACATTCACCAAATGTCGTCATTTACCTTAACATATATACAATATACGGTTATTTCTTTTAGGGAAACAGAAAATCGATTTTACGTGAAAATTCCCGTTTTCCTTTAAATTTTAATTTGTTTGAAAACAGCTGGAAAATTTTTAATTTTGACCTCCCAAAAGAACCAACTAGATTCACTTTCCCATCAAACAAGATAGGTACTGAAGTTGAAAAATTATTTCGACTACTAATCGTGTACACAGACACAAAAAAAAAACACATCATTGTAAGACCAATATATTTATTGCTCCGCTTAGAATTTAAAAATAAAAACGCATTTATAATCTTTATATTACCAAACATTTTTACTAACAGAAATATTTAATACAATTAATTAACAATATGCGTGCTTATAAAAATAAATACATAGGTAATGTATATAATATATATCTATATATACAGGGTGTAACAGATAGAACTGACTTTTGGAATAACTTTTGTTCTAATCAAATTTTTTTAATTTTTTTTTTATTCATCATTTAGAGACCCTAACGCTACATGTATAATTTATTTTTCCTTATTTTTATAAAATAAAAAAATTTAAATTAAATTAAATCGTTTTATAACATTTTCAAAATTGCCATTTTTTAAGAATATTATTTTTAAGGATTACAGCGTTTAAATTTTTTATTTTCATTCAGTCGTTTTTCTGATACAACCAATTAAAAACTGAATTATACGAGGCGCTTTTTGTGTGTTTGTACACTTGCACTTATTAAGCCGTTGCACGTTGGCAATCAGAGATATCAGCTGATGACTTATAAAAGTAATACACGAAGATACTACAGTCGGAAATTGAGTTGGTGCAATTGCGGTCGTCGAGTGGTCCGGCCCTGCAGTGTTATCATTTCTCACGACTAAAAAATATGTTATTATAAAATAAAATTATTATTATAAGACCAAACGACGACGAACAAAAAGAATAGGTTGCAGGTAGCTGGAGACCCGCGGGCCGCCGTGCCGCACAATGCGTATTGGTGATAAATAATTATAATTGTTAATTACCCCACTAAATCGCAACATTTTTGAAAATTCCTCTTTAATGCATGGTGAAAATATGAGAAGAACCTATGTTCCAAATTTCAAGTCCGTACGTTGCGTAGTTTTTCAGATACAGCGATCAGTCAGTCACTGGTATTTGGATTTTAAATATGTATATAGATATATAGATTATAGATTATATTCCTATGCAAATAATCATTTTACTCGTCACATTAAAACAATATTTTTCAGTTATCAATTTTATTTAGTATAGTACAAATCTATTTATAGATCTATCTTATATTAACGCTTCTGCAAAATGTTGATAAAAATTGTTGGCACCAATCATTCAGTGAACGACACAATTGATAAGATAATGATAATAACTGTGGTTTATTGTGGTTATAAGTGCAACAAGGTATTGTATCTTGAATTCTAATCATTTAATTTAATTTTAATTTTTAAGTGATAAAACTGATAATCGATAACCAGTAATCACAGAAATATTGAACATTTTACATTATATTCTGTACATGATAGAAATAACTTATTTAGTTATTTCCATCATGTTTCTGTATATCTGTGGTTGTTGTATGCTAAATAACGCAAATGCTTGAACTAGAAATCAAAATGTAATGCTTATAACAGTTGTGGAAATTGAAAAATCCCAAAAAAGCGTAGGTAAGTATATTTTTGACAATATTATACAATTTATATAGTTATAACTTATAATATTATATAATTTGTTAATAGGTACTTTTGAGAATTTAATCATTAACGCTGTAAAAGAATACAACTTCAACTTCATATCAAAATATCTAAAATGATGTAAGTATGTTGGAAAAAAAACACTTCTTCTTTTTATTCATAATTTATTTGTATTTATATGTAATAACATTTTTTTTTTTTCAGAAATGTTTTAATGTTGAAGAGGACTCGGCCAAAAAGTTGGTGCTTGTTAGCGATTAGCTTTGCCTTTTTTATTGTCCTGCATTGGGCACCTTGCTGTATTCTATAACACAAAATAAAAATGTTATGTCAAGTTAGGTTGAATTAATAGTTAAAATATTAAGCACTTTATTTTTTTCGCCTTGCCAGTAAGTATGTCTGGCTTTAGCCTTTCTTATACATTCTCGATCTTCCAAGGACTGTTCTTTGAGTGAGATCTTTTTTAAGATCTCATAGAAGTCACTGTGCTTTGGACATCACCATTTATCGCATTTCTAAACAAAAAAAATATTATTTTAATAATAAATAAAACTTATACCAGGTGATTCTTTTATCATTAAATATTTAGGACGAGTAGTTTATGAGTTATAAGTATTTAAAGATTTGACAAGCGGAGTAGTAGACAAATATTTTGCGGGGTACCTAACCTCGTACCACTCCACTCTGACCATCTAAACTTTAAATATTTATTACTCATAAACTACTAGCTCTAAATTCAATTTTTATGAATGAAAATACTTAGAAAAATATTCTGCTTTAGAATATGATATTAAAACTCTGTGTTGTCATTCAAAAAAGGAAAAAAACTTGAAAATGTATAAGGTTAAAAAATATAATTTTTTAATAAAAACGTTGGTTTTTAACAACTTGAAACTATGTGAAAAAATATTTTCAAAAACATTAATTAGTTTTGAAATAATAAGTGTTCAATGATAAAATATCCCCCAGTAAATAATTCATATTATTTAGTAATTACTTCAGAATGACTAATACAGCTAATATCAGAAGATATTAAAGATGAAGCAGTATCTATTTTTAAACCTTTTACTTTTTCACATACTGAGTCAATATTTGAGCTTCTTGTTTGTGTAGGAGTTTGTAATAGTTTAAATATTATTATACATTTAATTTTAGTTTTTTTAATAGTTGTTATTTTACATTGCTTACATTTAATTCACTTTGGCTCACTGCAAATTTCTGTTTTAAATTTTCCTATAAAAATAATGACAGTATATTTTTTAATTTAAACGTGTGTATAATCATGTAAGATTAAAACTTAAAATTTCTTCTTGCAAACTTAAATTTTTGTTTGTAGTACTGTCTGTAAAAAAAATGTTGTGTTTAATAACTTCAAATTTTTTCTGTTTTTTTTTTTTTTTACATACATTTTAATAACTTACAATTTTTTCAATTAGTCTTGTTTCTTTAACTTTCAATATAACCTAAATAAGTAATGAAAATATGTAATTTTAAGTTATTTGCTTTTGTAATTATTATTATTATTTGCCTAATTTTATTATAATTACTCATTTAAATCAATATTTTGTATTTTTTATGTTTATACTTAAGTCTTTAACTTAGAACCTTAGTAGAGAATATTGTTTTTTAGTAACTTACAACTTCATCTGTGTCGGTCTTTTTTTCTGTGTCTACAAAATTCTGTTTTTAATTTTCCTAAAAAAAATAATAAAACAAAATATTTTATAATTTAAACATGTGTATTTGTAAAATTAAAACTTACAATTTCTTCCTCCAAAATTACATTTTTTGTTTGTAGTACTGTCTGTAAAGAAATTTTGTGTTTAATAATTTCAAATTTTTTTGCTGTTTTTTTTTAATATATGTAAACTTAGAACTTTTTCGGTTAGTCTTTTTTCCTTAACTTTCAATGTAACCTAAATAAGTAATGTAAATATGTAATTTTAAGTTATTTGCTTTTCTAATTATTATTATTATTTTTTTAATTGTATTATAATTACTCATTTACTATCAATATTTTATGTTTAGACTTAGTAATTAATTTAAATCTTAGTAGAGAATATTGTTTTTTAATCACTTACAACTTCATTTGCGAGGTACTTATTTTCTGTGTCCAGTTGAACCACCTCATCTGCATAATGATTGATTTCATTTTTTTTTTGCCACTAATAGGTTTTGCAATGTGTGATATTGCTGTAAATAATTATGTCAAATATGTACCTATTCTAAATGTATTTTTAAAGTATAAAGTTAAGTATACAAAATAAATATATTCTCTACCTATGTTTAAAGTTTTAATATTATTACATATTATATTCACTATACACTTACTTAACGCAAGTTATCCATTTCCTCAAAGCTATTTTGAAGTTGGTTTTTATAAAAATCAACTTCAGTCTGCGTACCATTATCGCTTTGCTATTTAATGTACAACTCTCCAACATCTTAAAATGTATTCATTTTGAATATGTTCACTGTTGTAGTGTTTGTGATGGAATAACAATATATAACAAGCTTATCTTAAGTATTATCTTAATCCAAACTCAACGTATAGACTTATTTTTATATTTTATTAGGTTTTTATATTTTTCACCTGTTACTAATAACAATATTGTAACCTCTCTTTTCAAATTTTATTTATTAGTTTTTTAAAAAATTGTTTTCGTGATGTCTCCCACTTTCAGTTCTATTGAGTATTCTGAAATATTAGAAACAGTTTATGCATGCCATAAAAATGCGTTAAATGCGTCTCGTATGTACTTAGCAAAATACCCTAATAGAAGACAACCTTCAAAAAATACATTTATCAATGTCGAGAAAACATTGAAGCAGACAGGTATTTCCAAATAAATATAAAATAGAAAACAAGTTATTTATTCTTATATGTATATTTTTAACATCAAAAATATTTTATTAAATTTAAAAACATAAATATATAAGATATAACACTTAAAATTAAAAAAAATATTTGTTAAAATTATAAGTCAGTAGTACATACACAATAAACATTTAAAAAAATAATATTCTATCTTAACTTTTAACTTTAGGTAGCTTTCCGAATGGTCTTCATAAATCCAAAAATAATGTCACAACTGATGAGCGAAACTCAGTTAGTGTCTTGGCTGCTTTTAGTGTTGATCCACATGCTTCCACAAGGTCAATATACAGGCAAACAAACATAAGCCATACATCGGTACACCGTATTTTAAAGGCCAATTTGTATCACCCGTATACAATACACTATGTACAAGGTTTAAAACCTTCTGACCCAGAGAGGCGATTAGAGTTTATAGCAAATATGGTACTGCTGTATGAAAATAACCAAAATATTATTTCAAACATATTATTATCTGATGAAAGTTCATTTAATAATAATGGAATAGTTAACCGCCACAATTCGCATTATTGGAATATTAATAATCCTTATTGGACACGTGAAAGTAATGCACAAGTAAGATGGTCTACTAATGTATGGTGTGGAATTGTAAATAATCAGTTAGTAGGATCTTATTTCTATGATGGTACATTGACTGGACAGCGATATTTAGATTTTCTTCTTAGTACTTTGCCGGAGTTGATGGAGAATATACCTCTTGAAACTCGAGCCAATATGTGGTTCCAACAAGATGGTGCTCCAGCACACAATGCTAATATAGTAAAAATATTTTTAAATGAGCAGTTCAAATCAAAATGGATTGGCACTCAAGGTCCACTGAAATGGTCTCCACAATCTCCAGATTTGACTCCATTGGATTTTTCTTGTGGGATCACGTCAAAGATATTGTTTACACTGAACAGTCAACATCCTTGGCAGATTTGAAAGAACGGATAACATCAGCTTGTAATAAAGGTACACCAGAAATGTTGAAGTTGACAACTAACTCCATTATGACGAGGTATGAGAAATGTGTAGCGAGAAATGGAGGACATTTTGAAAATTATGAATAAATGTTTACATTAAAAAATTGTAATAAAAGCTATAAAATAATTGTATTCAATTTGTCAAAAATTCCATAATAAAAGAGTAGTTATAGGTCAAATCACACTCAAGGCCGTTTGTAGGGGAAAGGGTAGAAATTAATAACATTTTTTTACAAAACAGAATCTAGAATAGAGCAGTCATATGTTATTTTCAAGTCATTTACAAAACAACGTTTTTATTAAAAAAATATGTTTTTAAATATTTTTTATCCATATAATTTTTTAAGTTTTTTATTTTTTGAATGACAACATAGAGTTTTAATTTGATAAAAAATTAATATTTAAAGTATTTAAACATCGTGATTATAATAATTAATACTAAAAATATATAATAAAATAATTTTTTAAGAAATTTATACTTGTAATGAATAATTGCTATTGTATTCTTTGTATACCTAATACACATAATATGCAATTAATGTAAAAACTATCTTGTGTGTGAATAAGCCACATAATGGACATAAATTTAATATTAAATTATCAAAAATAATAAGTGCATTAGTTATCAATAATTCTACTGGAGTATAGCCTAATTTCCGTAATGCAAGTTTTTGCAGAATTTGGGTAAGGTCATAAACCAACAAAAAATATTAACACTCGACACACACACCACCCTTGATAAAATAATAAAAATTAAATGTACATGTATTAACTACTCTACTTATTTAAGTGATATGGACTTCAAATACAATTAGTACAAACTTAATTAATTTTTCATCTTCAAGTTTTTGAAAATAGGTTAAGTAAAAATTGGAAATGTCTGATTCATTTTTAAAAAAAAAATATTAAATTTTCTATTTTAACAACTTCATTGTGCTACTTATGAGGAATTGTATTACAATTTAACAACATACCCTTAAAGTAGGCCGACTTAATATTTCACTCTTTGTAAAAATTAACTTTACAATCTGAAAATAAAATAAAATAATTAAAAAAATGTATTTATTTATTATTTTAAAATATTCATACTTACATAATTAACTGAGTAGTTTGTTCAGAGACTATCTTATATTACAGAAATATATATTTCTAATTCCATGATAATTAACCAAAATGTCAAATATCAGTGTACTGGTACAGATATCATACATTTGCTGGTCGAATTGTATTGTCTAGTCATATTATAGTTCAGTGTAATTTATAATTCATTACAATTTTTACTGAAATCAAAATAACATTTTTTTACATAGTTATTAATATGTATAATTTAGAAAAAAAAATGTTAGGTGAACTTACCAATTAGCTAGGTATACAAATTAAATAGTCGCCAAACGAAGAATTAACAGATGAATTTCAGAATTTTGAGTTAGGTGTTTGTATAGTATTGTATTGTATTGATGATACATATGGTATCATATGAGAGTAAGACAATGTAAGTGGTCCATTTGTATACAATTGTTAAGTAAAAATTGTAAATTATATAGAATAACAAGTTCAACTAAAATAAAAAAAGTAAAAATATTCAAAAATCATTTCTTAGGTAAAATTTAAAAACTTCTATTGATTTTTAATTGTTCAATTACAAGAAAAACTTACCAAACAATTTGAAAATGAAGTTTCCAAGTTGGTATCCGATTATCATGCATTATATTAGTTTTAGGTAACTATAACACCTATTTGAATTGAATTTCTTATACATAACAAATTAAAGTATTATAAAAAAAACACATTGTGAAGAGTTATTAATTAAAAATTGAAGTACCTGAATAGGTACTTACTTGTTTTAATTAATATACATAATTTATTTGGTTTACCATTATTATAGTAAGTCAACAATTAATATTAATCATATTATCGAAATTCAAAATACGGTTAACCAATAACGATGTTTATAATATATTTTTAAGTTTAAGGTTAACTTGATAGTTCACCAGTGTGCGTACACTACAATAATAAAATTATATGGCATTCTGTAATTGTATGATGTCTGTTCGCTCCGCAAACAAAATTCAAATGTTTCATTTTCGCGCCGGTGCATTATCACGGACTGGACAACAGCTGCAACGGCAGTCTGATTGTCTTGTGTGTGCGTTTATCGCAGACGACAAATCAAGGAGTACGCGCGTTGTCCCACCGCCGTTGTGTTATCTATAGTCGGTTTCACAGCACTAGGCACTCGATCGAAGCGCGACCCGTGGCCAATTCTCGTCAGGGGTTCAAAATATGTTCCTATAAAAACGCGCAAAATTTAAAAAAAATATAATAGCCGCAGCTGTTTAGGTATGTTTCACATTTTATAAAAAAAAATAGTTACCATTGTATATTTAAGAACAGCTGCTATTATATCGAAGTATTTTGCTCGTTGCCACGTCACGTGTACGTATACACGTCATGCTGTGTTATACAAAACGGGAGAGGGTAGCTACAACTGTTGGGTACGTGATCCGTTGCGCATTGTTGTACTTACTTGTTTTCTATAACATTTTGTGACGTACGCACGTGTTCCCGCTCTTACTAACTATCAGATATTTGAATATACTAATATTTTTACTGCAATTTTCACAGTTTTTTTAAATTATTTAGCAACCTACTATAAATAATTTATAATGTATATTCGTCCTGATATTCACTCCCAAACAAAAAAAACAATTTTTAATGTTTATAAGTTTTTTAAAAAATTGTCAAACGATAAAACAAATCTTGAAGTGGCAAATTGTTTTAAACAAACTCAGCAAATGACTGCAGATGCATGTGAAGTGAGCCTCAGGACTGTGAAGCGTATAACTTCTGAGGCATCGAAGTCTTCGTGTTCAGAATCTGAGTCGGAACCGAAATTTACTTCTCCCCGAAAAACGTTCAAACGTGTGAAGTATGCGACTCATATTGATGATTTTGACGTGGACATAGTACGGAGGACCGTGCATGCATTTTATGATAACCGTGAATACCCAACTACACAAAAAATTTTAAGTGCTTATAAAGAAAAAATGGGTTATGGAGGGTCTAGAACAGGGGTCGGCAACCTTTTTGGTGTCAAGGGCCAAAAAATAAAAATAAATTTTTTCACGGGCCATAATTTGAATACACCTTATTTTATTTAAACGAAATATTGTAGTAATTTAAAATTTAATTTATTTAAGTACATCACTGTACCATAGAGTTACACGTACAAACATTTGAAACACAGAATTGAGACGAGTACACTTCACTAGAAAATAAATCAGTAATACTAAGTCGTATTTCGTTTTGTATAATAAATTATTATCGATGATTAACGAAACGTAGATAACGTGTACAATGTTTCTATACATAATATCTATTTTTGTTCAATAATTGTATAACTAACTTCTCGTGAGAAATCCCAATTTTTATCAGCAAAGATAACATGTTGTATAATATTTTTAAACTAACTATAAATTATTATCGCGGGCCGCATAAAATTGCTACGCGGGCCGCATGCGGCCCATGGGCCGCTGGTTGCCGACCCCTGGTCTAGAACTTCAATGTGGTGAATTTTGAGATCTTTAAATTTTAAATATAAAAAATGTAATGACGGCAGACGATTTCTCATGGAACGAAACGATATTGTAGCTATGCGCGTAAAATTTTTACGTAAAATGTGCAACCTTCGTCAAAGTAATGACACTCGACCTGTAGTGTAATTGGATGAAACTTGGGTCAACCAAAATCATACACGTGGTCAAATTTGGCAAAATGATCAAAATACTGAAGGATTAAAGGTACCGACTGGGAAAGGAGCTCGATTACTTATTTGCCATGCTGGATCAAGTAAATTTGGTTTTGTAAATAGTTCAAAATTAGTATTACGCTGCAAATCGAGTGCTACACATCCAGATTACCACACACAAATGAACTCCACTATTTTTAAAAAATGGTTTATTGATATGCTCAACAATTTGGAGGAACCTTGTGTAATTGTCATGGATAACGCATCTTACCATTCGGTTCTTTCTGTCGATTACCCAAAGTCTAATGCCATAAAATCAAGTGTTCAACAATGGCTCAGAGAAAATGGAGTAGATTTTTCTCCATTACAAACACTTAGTGAATTACGCGAAATTGTAAAATCTTTAATACCGAAAGAAAAAAAATATGAACTCGATGAAATTTCACTTCAAATGGGTCATGAAGTTGTACGTTTGGCGCCATACCATTGCCAATACAATCCCATCGAGTTAATATGGGCACAGGTAAAAGGGGAAGTCGCTAAAAATAATACAACTTTTAAATTTGCCGATGTCGAAAAATTGTTAAATGACGCATTGGACTCAGTAACAGTTGAAAACTGGAAAAAATGTACCGATCACTGCCATAACCTGCAAGAGGAGGATTTCATCAAAGAAGGATTAAGAGACGAAATTTTGACACCAATAATAATGACGATCAATCCTGATGAAAGCAATGATAGCGAGAGCGACAGCGAAGGATCTTAATTTTTCTTATTAAACATGACTATAATTATTTTAATTATTTTGATTTATTGTATAAAAAAAATACTTAGTAAACACATTATATTTAATCTACTTAAAAATTATATATGTATTCTAATAAACTGTAAAAAAAAATGTTTTCTTTATCATTAAAAATAATTTTTTTTTTTTTATTTATTTGTTAAAAGTTTATTTACAATCTATACAGTGTATAATGAGTAAGTGTGGTGGCTAAAGAATATAATGACGTTAAATTAAAGAGTGTAGGAAGGCTCCCAGCAGTGCCACCTGACGAGAAATTAGGGTTTGAATTTTATTTTATTTTTTTTTTTATTTTTCTTATTATTTATTTTTTTTTTTTTAATAATTTTTAATAAAAAAAAAAAAAAAATATTAAAAAAAAACAAACAAGATTATAAATTGGCGCGCATTTGGGAAACAATGTCATTGCAATTTTAGTCCACGGGTCGCGCTTCGATCGAGTGCCTAGTGCTGTGAAACCGACTATAACTGATAGCGAACAACGTGTGTATTCCAACGGTCACAATTCATATTCATTTTTAATGCACTTTCAATGTTTTTCTTCGTTTTATTTAAGTTGTGTGACGCTTTCAGTGCCACCGAAAAGCTTGTATTTTGTCGTATTAAATGCTTAAGGTGGTACTGATCGCATGTTCGTAAATTATATGTGTTTTTTCATTGGCTAACCATTATTCATTCGTTTTTCGTCAAATCATCATTGCAATTAAATACGATCGTTCTTTTCTTTTTTTTTTTCGCACGGCTTCTTGAGCAATTCGGTCGCTCTGTGCTGTGTGCCTGGTTTTATTCAACATAATCAATTTTGAGTATATTCATTCTCATCATATTTAACTCAATACATTCATTCAATACGTCATATTCAATAATTTTGTGTATCATCTGTGAATTGCTCTGTAAGTATCGTTCAGTCATTTGTTTTAGTTCAGTTCTTTAATATTATTCCCCAATTCAGGGCGCACGAGGTACTTACAGAAACACGTGAATTTGTCTATTGTGATTTACATGTATACAGTGATTTTTTTCGTCTGAGCTGGTGGCCTGTTAGTTCTATGTCTCGGGATTGTCACACTTTTAATTGTTATAATATTGTACTTTTATTGTTGTAATGTGTGCATCCTGAGACGGTAGCGTTTGGTTCAAAGCCGCTAATAGACACCAGCTCTACAGGTAATCAGCTGACGAGCTGAATCAATTTATTATTCAATATTATTTATTATTATTCAATACTATTTATTATTATTTGCTGTATAGCATTGTTTTGTTATTATTTGCTGTATAGCATTATTTTATTATTATTGGAGCTGTATTATTGAAAGCCAAGAGGCTACCTTATATTATATTATATTAAATTATTATTATACAAAATTAAAATACCTGCCATAACTCATAATTGCAATAAATCATCATTCAACTTATTAATATTTGGGTTATCTATTTTATTAATTCCTTTATTATTCATTTAAGGTCGTTGGTGTAATATTTATATTTTACTAACGCCTTGTCGTGAAGGCACCCTTAACTTTAATTATTATATTTTATTTCTGTTAAGAGCTGAACTCGACAATATCAAATTAAGATACGGCGTAATTTTTACTTATCATCATATTATTTTGAAATAGATGTTACCTATTTTCTTGCTTATCTGTTATAATTAATGGTGCTTCAATTATTATAAGTGTGATAATATTGACAAAAAATAATCTACCTCTCAGTTGTAATTGTGGCTACTATGGTACTATCGTTATTGTCATACTGAGTCAAATGTACAGATGTTTGAACTACTGGTCTTTACAAACGAAAAATATATCACCTCCAAAAACTAATATAACTTTGAGGACTTGTATCTCGTTTATGGATTATTCAATAATAAAAATGTCAACGTTGAAACTTTTCACCGCTTTTACCTGTGGTAGTTGCGACACACCTGTTACATGTTTATTGTTTATTGAAATAATTTGTTTCCATTTCCATTTTCTATTTCCAAAAAATGATTTTTTTTTTTTTTGGTGAATTTCATACATTAAAATTTCAATTTAAACGAGTAAAATCATATATTAAATAAGTGGATTAAATCGGTACGGTCTTATCTACTTATAGAATGCATAAATGATATACATTGTAAATTGTATGAAATGTTCAATTTTTTTAGGTAACTTCGAAGTGATAATTAAAATATATTTTGTGAAGGAATTTTAAATTTGAACATATATTACCTGTAACTGTGCACTGTCGTACACTATAACACAGTCCTTTTTAGGACCACCAATCACAGCTAAGTACGACAAAAAAATCCGTTAGAATAACTTCACGCCCTCATTACAGAGCCCCAAGTTATTCCACACCTTTAACAACAAGGGCTATATGTAGCGGAGACCGAGAAGCGTTGAAAAACATTATCGCCACATCCATAGCACCAAAACTGTGCAGACAACTCCACTTCGGTAGCAAAACGCGTGTTTACTAGGCGGTACAGGACACAGTATATATACCAGTCGCTTTCACTGCATCGGCATCAACCTTCAACAGTTCAACCACTATTAGAAAGCTATCCAAGCTAAAATCGCCAAGACCGCCACCACATTGCCACGACGACGTCAATACACGACCCGGCACCAAGAGCCCCGCCGTGACACGCCGACGAGCCGCAGACCCATTGTTGACGACCGCACAGTACCTTACCTAACCTAACCGTCAAGAGGATCAGTATCGTAGCGAGCAACCGGCGGCGCCGTACACTGTTGATCGTCCGTATACACGCCGTCTGAACAGCAACGCCCGCCGCCCACAGTGCCAGGAGCCCAGTGATCGCCGCGTTCCACCGGCCTATTCAGACGACCGACTTTACCCGGTCAGAGATCGACACACTCCTTCTTGTCCCCCAACGGACACATTATTCTTTTCTGCACAAACATTTCAATAAAAAAAGTACCATACCTGCACAATGGTAATTGAAATTTTCAAAAATAACCTTTATTGATATTAAAATTTACTTTTTTTACACTTAAAAATATTGAAAAAACAATCAACTATTTTTTTACGTTCTATGGTAGGTAGAATGACGTATGTCCCGCTGTGCATAAAAGGAGTATAAACCTAAAATAAAAATTGGTTAAATTATACTTTTTAAATATTGTGAAATTCGGCAAAACAATTTCTGGTCTTTCCTAAGCATAAAGGATCTTGACAAATTGAACATATCCAGTCCGTTCTAATTTATTTTTGTTTTGAACTGCAGTTGTCAACTCTTCGTTGATCTTTGTGGTTGATGAGCTGACTGTTCTAAGCGAACTTCTTTAGGTACTGCCAGACTTCCTTTCTTTAAATGTTTTGGTGTGGCTGGTGAATCTGTTGAACTACAGCGTTTTTCAACTGAAGTTTTAGCTGCCAGATCCCTTGACACATGACGACGAAATTCTTTCATACTCATATTTTCATTAGTGTTATTATTATATAGAATACGAGCATTAACAATTGTAGCATCGGAAAAAAAGACGGTGCCACCATACCAACACAATTCATGTTGCAATTATAATCATGAACAATTTGGCCACGGAATCATAGAGGTAGTTCCGTATTTTGCCTTACGTTTGACATGAGTAACATTTTTGGGATCGTGGAAATTTGATAATAAATTTACAATTCTTTTATCTTCCCACTTTATAATTGATACATTATTTTGATCGCTCATTTCCCAATCATAATCACCACTTTTTAATGTTGAATCTGGTTTCATATTTGGTAAATATTTACGTGATGCTTTTATAGTTTCGCAGGCATGAATTTTTTTCGTTTTCAAATAATTTAACAAAGGGACACTTGTAAAAAGTGTATCAATGTATAGAAAATGGTTTTTATTCTGTTTGGGAAGTGAAAAATTTTTAACAACACTACCTCCGAGATCTGTTTGAACAACATCGCCAACTTTTCCAATATATATATATCAAAATTCCATAGATATCCTTTCTGATCAACTAATGACCAAACTTTATAGCCTCTTTTTATAGGTTTATTGGGCACATACTGCTTTAAGGTAGATCTCCCTTTAAACTTGATCATTGATTCATCAACTGCGACTATACGGTGTGGATTGTAATATTTTTGGAAATTTTGTTTAATTTTTGTTAAAAAAGGTCTTATTTTATAAAGTTTGTCGTATCCCATTTCCCCTCGTTTAGGCATCATCACATTATTATTTATGTGTAATGTCGAAAGTAACTATCCAAAGCGATTTACTGTCGTTAAACTACTGATACACAAGTCGTGGTGATCTAGATGCGATGATCAATCATTCCTATAGCTGGGCATACGTTTTATACCCATCAACAAATGTATACAAAAAAAAGTCTTTAGCTTTTGAATATTAGTCTGGGTATCCACAGAATCACTGGGCCCAACTAAACTTTCAAAATCTGGCAATGGAGTTATTGAAGTTATGTTATTTAACCA